>JANHFX010020305.1:0-32330 GCA_027560015.1 Chloroceryle amazona
GGCGCGGCACGGCACGGCGCTTCCCCCACACACACACCCTGGAGCCCGGCACCCGGTTGGCCCCGTTAAATCCTTCCTCCCCGAGCCCCCGCGCCCGCTTCATCCCGGGAAACCCGTCGATCGTTTCGGTGGTGGGTGATGAAGGTACTGCCGGGTGCTGCTGTTATAGGACCATCGGGTTCCTGCAGCATCTTTAAATGTTTTTAATTCGAGGTCTGGCTTGCATGTGAAAATCTTACATTTTATGCATAGCTTGACTTGTAACTGAAGTAATTCCCACGCCCAGCCCTAAATAAGGCGGGCGGGGGGGCAGCCCCACGCCGGGCTGGAGCGAGAGCTGGAGCCGTCAGCGCCGGGCTGGCTCTGGGTAGCAAGGAGTGAGGGGCACTGTCCTGGGGCGAACAAGCCCATGTCTCTCTCCGAGCCAGAGACCTTGGGGGAATCCCTGCAGCTCAGCTCCACCAACACCGACTCGGTCCTAGCTTCTCATCCCCCTCTGCTGAGCTGGGGGTCATGGTCTCGATCTGGTACACACGCATTGCCTTTAAAAAAGGACTGTGACAGTCCTACAACGAGGACAATTTCAGATCTGGTCCTTTGAACCCAGTGAGTCTCAAGCAGCTGGGTTACTTCAAGAGAGAGCTCTTGGTTTTTGACAGATTTTGCAAGCTGCCGTTGGTCATGGAGACTGTGTTAGAGACGAAGGGTATTCATCAGAATCCGGATAATCCTGATGCAAACTACAGCATATCAAACTGGCTGAGGAGAGGCTGCAATACATCATTCCTAGCTTTACCCAGAGACGATGAAGGCAAGGCCCTAAGGGGGGAGATATGAAGTGTAGTCATTACAAAAGGTTGCATATGGAGACAGGTGTACACATTTCTTCACATGCATGTGTATCTATACATTTGCTACATGTAAGTACATACATATATTCAGGTAAGCAAGTGGTATAGCTACATGTGCAGATGTATGATCCACAGCCATCAGCATGAGGGGCTGTGCAGGGAGTGGCACTGGGGCAGTGACTAAGGAGCAGTCTGCTCTTCCCTGGGATGGCAATGGAAAGGGAGGTGTTCCCTAGGTGCTGTGTGCTGTGAGGACCCTCTGCAATGGCAGCCCTGGACATGCAGAGGACAGCAAGCTAGCAATGGGGTGGGGAGTTCACCCTTGTGAGTGACAAGTTCTCCTGTTTTGGAAGATGCTCTCCTTGCACTGGGGAGAGCATAATCATAGACAATTTAGGTTGGAAGGGACCCAAGGATGTCAGGAATCCACTGCATCCCAAAAAATGCTGGGGCCTAGCAGGTAGCTGTGGTGCATGTGTGCACCAGTGAAGTAGGACAGGGAAAGAGAAAGGTTTTGGAAGCAAGATGTAGGGTGACAAGCAGGACAGCGAAATCAAGCATCTACTCCAAAACTTCTCCAGAAGCACTCACGACAGGATGGATAGGTCCACACTGACAGGGTGGGACACAGGTCCTCAGAGCAGCTGTGAAGACACAGCAAGGAAGGGTCACATTCACATGGCAGATACTCCCTGGTACTTCCAGAAGAGAGGAGACCAGAATCAGAGGGAAATCAGAGGGACTGATTTCCATGAAGCCACAGTGGAATGAGGACCTGGGACACCTAGCTTTGAATTGGCATGTTGACTGAATAGACATGCAGGGAGAGGAGATAATCAGCAGGACATGGTAGTGACAGGACACAGCTTGTATAGGAGGGTCAGGCTAGGCTGTGGCTGGAAGGAAAGGGGCTGTGCACTCCCTGCCAAAAGGAGTCAAATCAGCTAACTCCAGGATGTAACGCCAGATTTTTATAGATTTAAGGTGTAACTAGGAAAACGGTAGTATTAAGATGGTATTAATGACTCTCTGGCCAGGATGGAGGTGGTTACTATGCCAGCTGTGGTTAGAGATCTGTAAAGTGATTGAAAACAAATTTCTAATCAGTTTGTTCCCACTTAGAAGTAACATCTTGCAGTCATAATAATTCAATGGAAAGATCGGTTCAGCACTTGGAATCTGTTGCGAAAGTCGCAGGACATGCCAGGATGGAGCACAGTGAAGAGCACGGGGAGGGCTGTAGCATGCCTGCCTCCAGCAGCTCTGGCCCACATGTAACAGAAATGGCAAAGATCCAGAGAAGAGCAATGAAGCTAACTAAAATATGGAGCAACTTCGATGTTAGAGTGATTCAAGGGTTCTAATGACCGGGATTATTTAGGATAGAGAAGTGATAACCAACAGAAAACAGTCAGATGAGAGAGAATACACAATCATGAACAGAGAAGAGTAGGGATGGATTATTTGCTTTCTTTTCTAATATAAGAACTAGAGAGCATCAAGTGAAACTAGCAGGTGGCAGATTTAAAGCAAACAGAAAGAGGTGGAACTTCACACAGCAGGTAATTCAACAGTGGGACATCCTGCTTTGCAGTACCACAAGTTCACAAGGGATCCAAAAAGGCACCCATATGCATTCATAGAAGAAAAAAAAAGCCTCATGAGGTGCTATTAAATGTAAAGATACCAACTTTGACTCAAAGAAGCCCCCTAAAGCCATGGAGGATGGCCTTGTCCTAAGCCTTGAAAAAGGCCTGACTGGGAACACCTGCAAATGGCTCTGGTCAGTGGAGGTGCCTGGTGCTGCTGCAGCACGTCTTTCCAAGTAGAGAGAGGAGCAGCTGGGGCTGGCTTCTCAATGCTTGGTGGCTACTTTGTTTCTAGTATGTACTTTTAATTCGTCTACAGAGTGAGCCAGCTGTGAAAAAAAGACTGTAGTTTATGTATCAGCAGATATTATAGGGAAAAAAATATATTAATAATTTAATACCACACTCAGAAGACAGCTTATTCACAAAGTGGCAATGCCGTGAATGACATTAATTGGTTTTGGTCACTGTTGGCTTCCTTGAGAAATGCTAGCCAAACCACTGAGCAGAAACTGCACCTCACTCTTCCCATTTCTTCCCACCACCTTCAACTGATCTCATTGGGCATGTTTAAGGATCAAGGCATTGGCAAAGACATTTCCCTCCACATCTTCTCGCATCACAAGTTCATGGGATATACCAGAAGTTAAATATTCTCTTGTGATTTATTTTTTTTATGTTGAAAGGTAATGTGAACAGGCAGCTTCTGTTTTCTTAACTCGCAATAGTGACTCATTCCCTCTAAAAAGAGACTTTTACCTTCCATGACTTTGTTGTTTCAGTAAGACCCGGCAGCTTTAAAACCAGAACATTTAACCTAGAAACATCAAACATCCACATGGTTTGGTTTTTTTTCTGCAGAATTGCCAAAATTTGCAACTTATTCTTTTCATTTTCCTTAGGGATACAGCCACTGGAATCTGTTGTTTGCATTATCATCCTACCTCTCCTTCACACACATAAAAAATCACTATTTTGTCCTGGCCCTCATTTCTGTGTGAAAAAAACCTTGGAAATGGGAATCCTTTAAGTTCCAGAAGGTAAATAAGCCATCCAGCTTGTTTTAAAAGTTTCATAATATTTTTTTTTAAAGTTTCATAATATTTATGAAAACTTCTCTTTTTGTTGTTGCTGTTGGGGGGCTTCACGCTGTCTCTGAGTGGAGCTGACTATACCATCATTTTGGTTCTTAAAACCAGTCATAAGCATCATGACTTTTTATCTGTAGAATTTGAGTAGCTGAATTTTTTTCATGGAGTTTGGCCCCCAAGCTTACTTACTCGCCAACAGCTGACCTGTTTAGTTTTCTGGTAGCCTAGAGTAGGAAAACTCTCCAGCAGAAACCATGGTGGTAATCTGCATTACAGGCCACTGCTTATCAAGAAAATAAATCAGTTGTGAGTCCTATAGTTCTTGCTTTAATACTATTACCCACTTCTTCCTGCGTGCTTACACCTGTTTTTAATCATGGGGCACAGTGAAATTTCTTTTCAATTTTCATTTCTCCTTTGAAAAACATTCTGATGATGATGTAATCTGTAGCACTGGTATTTTTAGATACTACATAATAATGGCACCTTTCTCAGTAAAAAAAAAAACAAAACAGAACAAAACACAAGATTTTTGGTTATTGTTAAGTATTTAAAGTATTTGTATATTACTATAACACAAATAATCACCTCAAGTATAATGAACAAAATGTTATCTAACACTTCCACAACTTGTAATTAATTTTTCCTCTGAAATTAGTTCTATTCGTTGGAGGCTTCTTTTTGTTGTTTCATTTACTTTATGTTTGTACTGTTATAAATAAAATGTGTGTCTGGTCTTTGGTGTTTCTTCAGTGCTTTAGAAGTATTTGTGCTCCTGTTAAAATTTACAGAAACTATATCTTGCTGCTGCTTTGTTGCTTTTGCTGTGACCCAAGCTTTGGCAGGGGGAGGGGACGGGCAGAGCAGTGACCATCAGGAAGCATCTGCAAACTGTAGCAGGTGGAGCCCTGGAGATACATCTGTGTCTCTTCTTCCTTACCCAATGTCTGAGGGGAAAAAAATGACTCACTTCAGTCCCAACTGAGCAAATGTGCCCTTAAATGTAAGGATGTGAGCAACTTCTCTTGAGTTCAGAGAGAGTCTTCACATGCCTGAAGTTACCTGTGCACGCAGGAGAGTGGATGGAGAGAGCCTCCCAGTTCACCCTCTTTGCCTTAGTTCTGCCCAGGTTCCTTAGCTCAACATTCTGTCATCTTTCCTCCTTTTCTTTGCCACTCTAATTGCTGCAGGGTGGTGTGTAGCTTGTTCATGCTGCTGCCATGGCATGTGGACCCCTGCCCATTCCTGGTGGGGCTTGGGCATATCATCTCAGGGGACAGAAGCATGGCCTGAGGGCCTCCTGGCTGACCACAGAAGGGACCCATTGCTGTATGCCAACAGCACCAGCCCAACACTATTCACAATATGAAGAGGGAATTTCCTTAACGTGTTTCAGAGCATATCCATCCATGGAATAATCCCTTTGTCTTTTGCTGGGTCACACCAGCAGGGCAAATTTCCCTGAGAGGCTTAACAGAGTGTCTAAATTACTGAATACTTCTTAGCTCCCCCATTCCAGCTGTGCTGATCTTCTGTTTGCTAAGAATTTAGATGGTGGGAGTTTTGATTTGGTTTTATTGGTAATAATTAAAGTAATAATTACAGAAAACTCTTCCGGGATGGAAAAATCTATTTGCTCAGAGCAGATCTCTGAACAGTGCTTCTCTATCCAGCAAAAAAAACCCTCTTCCATTGCAACTCAAAGCCTCTTACACTTCCAGTAAAGGCAACTGTCCTCGTTAAGGTGGTGCTTCATCCAGCCCTTAATGAATTCAGTCAGGAAGAGCCAAGAGATAAAATAACAACCCATGAGACACATCTTTTTACTAAGAAATTTTTATACTTTCCTGATCATACTGGTCTGGCTGTATCCAGGTGCTCTAGGAGGACAGGTTGGGTGGGGAGAGCCTGCTTTCTGAGCCAACAATGTATACATGACAGAGAAGACCACTGAGGACTAGAGTGCCTATTCATTTTGCTTGTCACTGCTTTTATTTGGCTGTCACTCTGCCAGATCAGCTTCTGTACACAGTTCATTTTCTTTAGCAGGAGAGAAGAGAGGGAACAAGGAATACGCTTAACACCAGCATTGTGAGATGGTTTTAGTTACATAAGTGGCCCTCGCAGCAAATTTTAGGGAGGAAAGCAGTGCTTTAAAAACATGTACATCATCTTGACATTTCAAGGCTGGAGTGGAGCTTGGCAGAGAAAACCTGGACAGGAGCCAGGCTGCTTCAGCAGAACCTACCTGAAAGTGATCCTGCTTAGCCCTGCTTTAACAGAGCATTTCACTGAAGTGGAAGCTTTTATGGCAATTTTCCCAATGAAACTGAGGTAGGATAAAAAGATAAGTGATGTATTGCCTATTGGTTTGTCAAAGCAGAATAAATACTTTTTCTTCTGGATAATAATGAGATATTAAGAACTTTGCTTCATATCATGTGTAAACACAGGCTTTGATTTATTAATTCAAAACTTACTTATTATTAAAATCAGGTCAGTTCTCTTTGTTGAGGGGGGAGGGACTTTTCTGTCTTTTCACTTTATGTTTGTAGTGAATTTTCACCTATAAGGAAGCCTTTCCAGGAACACTCATCGCAGAAATGCTCCCATCAATCACTGAAGCAGTCCACAAAGCCTGCCAAGGTTCCATGGCTTTGGTAGCAATAAAGGTCCCACCCCATGCTAGGGATGCTTTCCTCCCCTCCAGAGCTGGAGAACAGAAGCAGCCAATCCACCCGTGGAACCTTCCCCAGGCTGCCCTGGCCATTACCTGGCAGATGTGCCTGCATGGGCAAACCAGCATCCCACCTCCCATCCTCATCTCCTGCAGTCCAAGTCAGTGCACTCCTGTGCTGGGCAATGCAGGTCAGCAGGGACTGTTGCTTCAGGAGGAGAAGCAGGAGGTGCTGGGATGTGGTCACCTCACCAATCCCCTCAAGGGTGGCAGAGGCAGAAAGGTGACAGTAAGGGAGGGTCCTGTTTAGGTCTCTTGCTGCAAAAATCGTCAGTGCTCTGTGTGCCCCCCAGCTTGTATGACTGTATGATGCTAGGTGTCTGCGGGCTACTTAAATATAGCTCAAACCTTTCCTCTTTGGTGTACTTCCCAACTCATACCACAATACAATACAGCCTGGGCGACAGCCCAAAGTGACTAAATTAAAAAAAAAAAAGAAAAAAAAAAAAGAGGAACCAATTATAAAAAAAAAATATTTGAAGGCTCTTCTACCTTAAGATGGTCACTACAAGTCACAGATCCATGTTCAAGTAAGCACCCTCTTCAAAGCTTTAGTTCTTTGCCTTTCCGCCCTTCCTAATCAGGGTTTAATTATTATCAAAAGAGTAATTTAGGGATAATAAATCCCATCTGCTTACTGCCTGCATGTATTTGGCCTGGCAATATCGATCTCCAGAGAGCTTCTCCATAGCCCCTGCACACAGAGCTGACCATCCTCCCAAAGCAAGAGCAGATGCAGCTTCTGAATGCACTGAGCTAGCTGAAGCTGAGTTCCTCTATTGCATTTTTGGTGCTACCTTGTAGAGTCCAGCAAATTCATTTTCTGAAAAGCAGCAGCTGGCCCCGATGAGCTGTTTCTGGAGCTCAGCTCACCCATGACTCATCTCTCCCGCAGCCCACCTCGCTGCACTTCTCTTCTGACAAGTCATTTCTGTCACTCTGACCGTTGCCCTGCTCTCGGATTTGCTAAACCCATGTAACTGAGGAGAGACTCTTTCAGAGGCAAGTTGATAATCAGAGTCTGAACAAGAAATCTTTCATGGCATAGTAAAAATCTGGCATCAATTTAAAATCATCTGTTCCTAGAATTTTTTATTGTTACTGGGCTATTGATAGGACTACCAGCATATGGATGGGGCGGATTTATGGGGAGACTGCCTTGGGGAATGCTGCTGTAGGGCAGGTGAAAAGGTGCTGAGTCTGTATTTGAGTGCAAGGACCTCAAGCTCCTGGGTAGGGTTGCTTTATCACTTTAAAAGAAAGAGGTTGTGGAGGGAAGGGAGGAGGAAAACTGTTGGCTATTAATAGAGAATATGAGTAGGAGCTTTATTTTGAATGGCTTCTTTAATTAGTGACATGCAATGCAGAAACAAGGCTCACAATACACTCTACCTGCTGACTTCCCAAGTGCAGATCAGAGAGAGGCAGACAGATAAAAAGGACATTGCCATGCAGGGGAGTTTTAAATAGGCTGAGCTAAAATGCCCAAATTAAAAAATAACCAGGAGATCCATCCTTGATCTTCAGAGAGACAGTTCCTGAATTTAGGCTACTGAAGTCAGTGCCAGCTCAGACTTGGGAAATTTGTTACCTTCCCAGCTTTACCTGCCTGCTGTGAGGTTTCCCAATTACTCTTATTTCTCTCAGACTCTGTCTTTTATGTCTATGTGGACGATAAACCCCCAGAGATAACAGCTGTCTCTTCTTAACTCGGTGTTACAGTGCCTGGTACAAACGCCTCTCGCTTTCTCAGGAACCCTGCTCTTGTACGGTGCCAGAAGGAATAATAATGCTCTGTACAGTGGTTCTCCAGTAGCACAATTTATTTGTACTTATGTTTCCAATATCTCAAAGAAATAAACAACCAGAAGCAGCTATTTAGGTTGAAACTAGGAGAAGGCTTCCTTCCCTAGCTCTTCTAAGTCATGACTTGATACCTGGACCCATGAACCCAACCGGACCTTAGTAGTATATTAAATTGGTGGGACTACTTTGAAAAGCACAACCCAGATGCCTGTGGTTACTATTTGCCTAGTTGCGTCCTGCTTTAAATAATTACATGTGGGGTGGCAAATCCTCCTTCTAATGAAAGAAGAAAAGAATATTCCACAAGTATGCATGTTATGGCCCTGATAAGCACCAACCAGCCCTGCAGGAATGTTTTAGTATGTGGATATCAAAAGCAGAGGTGAGGGCAGACAGCTGCCAGGCCAAGACAGAGCTCATCCTTTCCCAGTAAAGTAGTTCTATGGGAATGCTGACTTACCTACTCCCTGTATAATAGAGGTGGAGAAAAAGCAATTATGTATAATTTCCCTCTATTTCTTTTCCTCTTGCACCACCATTTCACTTGTGGGGTGGATCTGGCTGAAGAGTCAAGAGTTCTCTATGTGAGAAAGCCTTATAAAATTAATTGTACCTTGAGCTAGATATGTAAAAGCCTGATAAGCAGGTGTTAATAGTTCCCAGTCAGCTTCAAAGAAAGGGTAATGTTTCATTGCTTGGCAAGGCAACACTTAATGTACATAAACCAGTTGTAAATAGTTTGTGGAGTAATGGCAGAAAACATTTACATGAAAGGTATTAGCAAATCTGCTGGTGGTGTTTTCACAGGCTTCTCCTCTTCTTTCCAGCTGTGTTTTTAAAGTTTTCATCACATTATATCCCTCTTTTCCCAGCTGGGGGAATTTTGTTCCTTAAGAAGATCATTTCGGCTCATCTGCAAGTACTTGCTTGTTTGCAGGTGCTGGTCCATGGCCAGTTGTCCAAAGTGGTGTGATTTTTATCACCCAGTCCTCTCAGCTGCATCATCTCTCACTTCTCCAAGGAAAAGGTCACAGCCTGCCCAGTTGAACAGCTTCTACCCCTTGGCCAAAGCCAAATGCCGCTGCATTAAATGGTTTCATGTGCAAAAGGGAACAGACTCGGAAGGTAGCTCTGAGAAGAGCTTCATTACTTGGCCTATCATCCCATATGATCACTCACGTAGTTTAATTTCACTGTTGCTGTTCCTTGACCTGACAACACAGCTAAGTAATATCAACTAAAAAAAGATCAAGATGCACTATTGTTTTTTTTCTCCTTAAGCCACAGGCTCTGTGTTGTGGTGGTGGTTCTGATAAGCTGAGGACATGAGAGAGGCAAAGGAAGACTGGTTGCTCAAAATGCCCCTTTCTTCCACTTTATTAGTAGTTCAGCTGAAAGACATGACCTCCCTCTACAAGGTCACTGCTGTGAGGTTGCTCCCCATGTCCTCATCTCCCACTTCCCACCAGAAATTAGATGTTGTTGCTTGCACACATAGCTGCTGACTATTTTACTAACTTGAAGGAAAAGCCTAAAGGATAACAGCCACAGGCCTTAGATGGATCATGACAGGGCTCCTGTCCACAGACCATTTCTGTTACTCTGCGTTTATGGTAAACTGGGAATGGTGGAATCACAGCCCTCAGCCTGCCTGACCAGGCACAGCTCTCTTGATTTCAGAAGCCCCAGGCCCAGGCCAGATAATCTTGTCTAGAAATTAACACCCCTGCATACAGCAAACCCCAGTCCACTGCCAGCCACCCTGCAAGTACTTGCTTGTCCCCAGGTGCTGGTCCATGGCTGACTGTCCAAAGCAGTGGTACCCTGGCAGTAAGTGGGGGCATGCAAGTCACACCTCTCCTCGCTGCCCAGCACACTGCAGGTGAGGCTGGCAGGCTGCCTGCACCTTAAAACAACACTGAAAATCCTGGGCTAAATTCTCCCTCACATTTTTTTTCCCTCCTTCAAGATCTCATATTAATCTCATTAGATCTGAGTTTCATTTTCCCCATTTCCCAACCAAAATCCCTGCAGGACCTCAGCAAGTTGAGTTGCATGAGTCTTGTGACTGTGCCACCGTCTCTCATATAAGGGTAAAAGCTGCCTGGAAATGGGCGGCACCTGCAGTGCTGTTGACTTAGGGCAGCAATCAGCCAGTGTTTGGAGCATTTTGCAGCATTTTGCAAGATGGCAAAACAAATGATCCTCTGTTTTATAAACAAGGTAAATCGTGAACTCCCCTGCAGATACCTTATCTCTTGAAGTTATGGAGAGATCAGGGTGTAGTCAAAATAAGAAGTCTGAGGCAGAGAAAGCTTGTTTTTGTATTTTTACTCTTTTCCAACTCATATCTTTGAGTTCCAGAGGTTTGTGACATTTTGCTCCAATCTTTTGCAGGGTCCTTGCACAGAAATGCCTTGTCGCTCGGTGACAGCATCTGCACACTGGAATATTGTTTTCCATCTTATGTTTGATACTACTGTGGTTTTATTCCCCTACTATCATGATTCAGCTGCAGGTCTGAGTATAAGCAAGGTGGCTTTCATCTTAAACCCAGAGTAAAGCCAAGGAGTGAATTGGTTCACCATGAAGCTCCCCAGTGGTTCCTACTTATAATCAAAATGCTAGATAGCAAAAGAAAGGTGGTTGGTTTAGCACGGTTATTATCAATCCTGTGAAACGTAGGTTTGGTTTTATCATTTAAATAACCTCAGCATTAAAATGAATGAATCCTAGAAGGTCATGTTCTCATTGCACTGCTTTCACTCTGCTCTGCTGCACACAGGTTTCAGCACCACGTTAATCTCTGGGGTGGGGGAGACACTCATGATTATCAGTGCAAGAGCAACTGTCACTGTCACAGTCTCCCCCGTGAAGAAACATGTGCACAGGAGTCATTTGTTCTGATAAAGGTTTATATTTTGCTCTTGTTTTTCAGCCACCTCTCCTAAAGAAGAGGGGCCATATTTATGACCACATTTTGTCAACGTCCTTTTTTCCTGGCCCTCAGCATCTCAACCAGCTCCATTATCCACTGTCTGACTTGAGCAGTGCATGGAGGAGAGGTGCAGAGGAGTTGCAGTGCTGGGAAGGGGGCTGCAGGGAAAGCCCCACCACAGCTATGGGCACTGGCCAAGGCAGGTAGGACCATGCAGGACACCCAAAAAAGCCCTGAGCAGAGCTCACTCCTCCATATGCATGGCATGAAAGGAACATAAACAGGAAGCATAAAGCCACAGGAAATGCGACAACTGAAATTTCACCGTTCATAGAAGTATTATTTTTACTACCTCTATTGCTATGTGTTCTGACAGTAAAGATCATTTGTTTTCTCACACTGCTCAGACCTTGGGTAGGAAAAATATAGTCCCTTTAGCATGAATTACTTTATGTTCTGCTTCCCTCAATGTTACAACTTGGTAACACTGAGCCCTAAAAATTCAAACTGGGGGATGCTGAAGTCCAACCATAGGGACACAGCTCCAGCCAGACTTTGAGAAGACAGGCTCAATAGGAATATTATATTGATTTAAATTTTTTAAATTTTATAGACCTTGGCATCTGGGAAAGTTGCTGTTGCCATGTTGTGTGTGCACTTGGGTGTCAGTAATACAATATCCTTCAGTTGCTCTATGCATTTCAGTCACCAGGACAAGGCTGATAACTACTGTTTTGTTTTGAAGTAAGAGGGAGTAAATAACGTGCTTTGTAGTATCTCTCAGAGAACTCCTTTTAATCCTTCATAACATTTTTTTCTGCTTCTACCAGCAAGATTCCGCCATCTATGAATTGCACAGGTGAGCAGTTTTACTCCCAACTCCTCCATCTTTCAGCAGTGAGTGAAAGGTGTTCCATACTTACCTCTTCCTTTTGTCCTGGCACACCCTGCCTCGGGGATTTCTTCATCCTCAGACACAAACCCCACTCCATCATCCCCTGTGCTGCTGACTGGCAGATCCACTCTGCTACAGCACTACTCTTCTGTCAAACTAAAAGCCAGCTGGTCCTCAGAGGCAGGCCAGAGAGAAACCTGAAGCTTCCAGGTTTGTCCATCCTGAATATCTGCCTGTCGATCTGCTTGCACTGTGAGCTGGCAGGGAACCAGTGTCAGGGGACCTCAGCACCTCTCCCCTAGGGGAGCAGCCCTCAGGGGATGCTGGCAGAACTTGCCTTACCCATACTCTTGCCTATGAAGGATTCTGTCACCTGGCCTTTCCAGGGCATCCACACAGCTACAGCTCTTGCTCAAGAGCTCCACATCTTGGCCATTGCCAATACTTTGCCGGGGCCGCATGCATGTGGTTTTTCAAACGGACAGCTTCCTGGAGTGGCTTTCCTAGTGGCTTTCCTAGGCCACTGTTGGTCATCACTCTATTCATCTTGTATCTCTCTGATGCTTCACTGTTCTCATCCAAATATGGATTGCTGACGTAGCCTGCTTATCTTTGCTTTCAAGGCCTTTCCTGGTCCTCGTTGCCCACCAAAGCCATCCTTGCCCCACTGCCTAATAAGCACTCCTCAGCTTTCTTCCCCGCTTCCATCCCCATTTGGACAATACGCCAGAGCAACAGCCTGCACAGCTCTTGGCGTCTCTCCAATTTCTCCGTAAAACTCTTCAGAGTAACTGCAGAAACCCCCCCAGCAGGTTGATATCACTGCCTTTTACACTGCCCAGTGCCATCTCCTTGCCTCCTTTCCTGCCTCACTGGACCTTCCTGCTGTTTCTTTCCTTATCCCTTGCTTGTGAAGACTTTGAGGTTGTAAAGGCTGGGGCTCTGCAGAAGGCAGTAGTGTTCCTCCACTCACCAAGGCAGCACAGGTCTAGCAGCAACTTCTTCCCAAAAATTGTGGCTGATACAGTTGACTGTTTGCGGGGACATTTCGTGACCATCTCACAGTGCTGCCACAGCTCTTGGCTAGAGCAGGTGCCCAGACCTGCTGGGTCAACCTTCCTCTTGCGCTTCTCCTTCCCCACCTCCTTTTGTCTCTCTTTCTCCCAAGCTCCATCACATGCTGCCATCTGAACACAAATTAACACTGACTTTTTACCTGGAGGTTTTTCTTTCTGTTATTCAGGTCATTCCACTGTTTTTAGGGGTTTGCTGGTTTAGTCTTTTTCCTTACAGGCTATTTTTTGTGTTTTAGTTCTAAGGTAAGTCTGCCCCATGCCTCAACTGTGATCCCTTGCAGAAACTGTCCTTCCTCCCCCTTAATTTGCTCTGCTCCCTGGCCTGCTCCCCCTTGTCCCTCACCCCCTGTTTTGTAAACCAGGCTGCTTCCTCCTTCCCCCCCTCCCCAGGAACATTTTTCTTGGCCACTTCCCCCTTTCAGGCTTGCTGTGCAGCTGTAGATGACTGAGGGTACCGTATCCTGGGCACACAGGAGTAACCCTCCGCTTCCAACTGCCTGCCACAGCACATTTTAATCTCATCAACAACTGCACAAACTATTTATAATCAGCTCTCTGATTACATTCCTAAGGTCAATGTCCAAGTTAAAAGACTCGGAGTAGCTGATATACTGCTACAAAGCCTCCTCTCACCTAGAGGTTTCCAGAGCTGCTGGGCACTATTTAAAGGCTGTAGTTGGAGGTGCCACCTCTCTCTCTCAAGTCTCCCACCTTTCTGATGCCCATCTCACTTCCCCTGCCCCCAGTACTGCCTCCCACAGAGGTACCTTTGGGGAAAGCATAGGGTATACCCCAGCAGGGGCTCCCCAGCTCACCCAGCCTGGCTCTGGCCCTGAAGGGATACAGCCCTGGCAGCACCCAGCTGGGGACCAGAATCACAGGTGGTGATGCTCACTGGAGTCCTGTCCCTCCCTGCTGCTCAGGGTTTCAGCAGTAGATGGCTGTTGTCCTGCCATCATCACTGACCTAGGTCACTTTGGGCAGCTAAGCCACCTGTTGTTTTTCAGCTGATTTCAGCACAACCCAAACACCACGTCTTCCATGACTTACAGAAGTAAGTTAGTGCCACCCTTTGGGCTTGTCTGTAGAAACTGAGAGTCCTGCAGGCCACTGAGACCTGTGCAGCACAGTCCCTTAGAGCTGATATACAGCAGGACCAGGAAGCTCCCACTAGAGCAGGATGCTGGTCAAGGAGGCTTATATGTCACATACAGCCCCCAGGAGGATTGCAGGCGTAAAATATGGGGACTAGTGAAAGAGCAGGAAGAGTCTGGTTTTCATTTCACCCCTAGATGCTTTCACTCAGTAGCATTTCAGCAAGCAGCAGCTACTAAATGTAAGGCAGAAGTTGTATCAGCTCCCAGAGTGCTGCTGGAGACTCGCTACAGCTGATTCGTTCTTCCAGTGATTCTCCCATCTTCCATAGGTCTCAGGAAATGGTTTTATCATAATAGCGTCATGTAATCTTATGTAGGCTCTATCTGGGGCAAAAAAAGGTTAACCAAGAGTTATGGACTCTCGGGTGAACCTGTGTCTGCTTTTAATATCAAGGGCAGAGAAACCACAGCTCACCTGGGGTTGTTACTGTCATCCTAAGGTCTTAGTAACAGGCAGGCTGAATTAAGAAGGCCACACACGTGGGGTCACCAGTCTTACCAGCAGTCTGGACCATGGGACTAGATGAAAGGTGAGGAAGCCATGGTTCCACAAGTGCACATCTGGGCTCAGGACCTCCTGCAGCAGCAGCAGCAGCAGCATCCCAGAAGGTCAGCCCTCCCCCCCAGAAAGCTTGTAGCCTCAGCTTAGGCAAGGTGGGAGAGCTGAGCATGGGGAACCAGCTGAGGATGAGGAGGCAAAGAAGGGTGAAGGGGCTCTGCAGGGGAACTGCTCTATCTGGAGAAGGTTATATCTGCCTTCAACTAGCCTTTTTGCATTGCATCATGCAGGAGGGGTGTGACCTGTGCATTTGAGGAAGCTACTTTAAGCTGAATGGGATAAAAGGGAACCCAAAATGTTTTGGTTTTAGTACCAGAAGTAGACAAAGAGAGAAAAAGGAAATGCTTGCGTCTGTTAAGAAAGATCCTACAAATGTAAATCCATCTGTAAGTATTAATCATGGTTTTGTACAGAACTGCACAGTGCTGGTTGTTTCCCCTGCTCTCTTTAAAGGTCTTGTGGCTAAATAGAACCAATATTGTGGTAACGGTCATGGAGTACTGTGATAGTACTCTTCATGCATAGGTACATCTTCGCATCAGCTACTCTCAGACACTATTACTATAGCTTTATGCACATGCAGGGGAATCTGTTATCTGGTCCTTTAAAGGTATCGAGATGGCTTTGCATGGCTACTTTCTGTATACAATTTGAAACCAGAAGGACTTATTAGATCATCTAGATGGGTCTTCTACACACCCCATGCTATAGAATTTCACTAGGTAAGTCACCATGAAGCTCCCCCTGGCCAGCTAGGCAGGAACATTTTGGCCTTGCGCACAGCATGGAGAGGTAGAGCACCATCACCAGTCTTCTGACATGGGGGGTAGCAGTGGGGAGCTGTTGAATCCAATGCCAAATCTTGCCTGCAAACACTAAACAAAAACACTTTGGAAAATGACTGCTGTTCACCTTGTTTTCTTTTGAGGAGCTTTAATTGTGTCACTGCCTTTATGAGAGAACATCTTGGTTTCTAGCAAGGAAAAATACAAGTTGGGTCTCAATTTTTTTGATTTGTGATTATCTGTGAAAATCCCAACTTCAGAATTCAATTTTTAAGACATAAAAATAAAATTTAAGGCCTTAAAAGGCACTATTTTCTCTCTGTTTTCAGTATTTACCTTTCATGATGCAGGCAAAGCAAGCTATTTCATCATCCTTCTGCTTGAAGACCATCACTGCAGATATGGCAGAAGCTTTTTTAGAGGTGCTGTGGGATTTTTTTTTTTATGTTAAATATTACAGGACTATCAGTGGCATGGCAGTGATCTGCAGGGGGAGATGCTTCATAGCTGGAAGTGTTCTCTGGGTAGGTCTAGGACAGCAGAGGCAACCCTTTTTGCCTCTAAATGAGCTGATTCTGGTTTACTTTGATAGGCAATGATAATGACGGGGATGCTTCCTTTGGAAGCAGCAATGCAATGTTCTCACGTACTTCCAGCTGCAAGTCCCGGGATATAATAAACAATCATGTTGACAGACTGCAACCAACCCCTGAGAGTTGTGAAAGGGTTGCTTCATTCAGGAGGCTTTTGGTTTTGGTTTTAAAAGGCTCATTAACGTGAGTTTCGGAGATTATTGTGCTATCTGCAGTGACACCCTGTGGTGATAAAGCAGTAGTTTATCTCTGACCTTGCTACCTCAAAATATCAGAAGTTCTGCTGTGACTGTCCTGCTGTCTGCAGTCATTAGCAGGAAGAAATATATAGCTGATAGCTTTTCCTGGTAATGAGGAGCAGTCCTTGTAGGGTATGAGGAGACAAGTCTTTTGCCGTTACTATTTAGTCATTATTATTCACTCAGTTGATATTTCTAAAAGTGATTTCATGTGCATAGCACCTGGCTTTAGCAGAAAGTGTGAGATTATAGTTAAAAATATAAATTACCTATGAATATATCATAATTTAGTTTAAATGTAAGAAGAAACCATATATCCTTCCAAGAAGGATGCACTATGTTAGTTGCTACTAGGTCCATTTTTCATACAACTGTATCATAGAATCATAATAATTTGGTTTGGAAGGGACCTCTAAAAGTCATCCAGTCCAAAACCCCTACAGTCAGCTGGGACATCTTCAACTAGAACAGATTGCTCAGAACCCTATCCAACCTGACCTGGAATGTTTCCAGGGATGGGGCTTCTACCACCTCTCTGAGCAAGCTTTTCCAATGTTTCATTACCCTCGGTGTAAAAAACAATCTCTCTCCCTTAAATCTACTCTGAATCTCCCCTCTTTCAGTTTAAAACCATCTTGTTCTATCTCAACAGGCCCTGCTTTCACAACAGGCCCCCTTTAAGCATTGAAAAGCCACAATAAGGTCTCCGTGGCAGCTTCTCTTCTCCAGTCTGAAGAACCCCACATTTGTATTTTGACTGAGTTGTGCGGGTTTTCTGCTGTTACGGAGCAGAAATGTAGATTCTGTTCTCAAGGACAGACTATTACCATGGGACTTACCAGCATAAATGTTTGACTTGCCTTTTTTTTTTCTTTCAACAAAGCCAGACTTAAAATGCACACTCTCAAGGAGAGGGCAGACAGACTGCATTCAAAGATAATCAAAACACTTTCATGCCAGTGTTTTGACCTGGCCTTTCACCGTTAGTCTCTGCAAAGGTCTCTGTATTTAACATACAGATTTAACTTTTTTTTTTTTTTCCCCAGAAGTGGAGGTATCTCACTCACTTTTCAGAAGTTTGTTTGAGTGTACATCTTCCCAGATTGTCTTTTCAGAATATATGTATTTGGAGAAAAATGTATCGGGCCATATCCAACAAAAGAAGTAAGGTCACTGCAGCTCCATGTCCCCGTGTCCAACCCACAGCAAAGCTGATGTGTTTCCAGTAGGCACCCATATACACTATATATACACACATGCATGTGACCACATGTAATCACACACACAACACAGACAGACACTCAGAATGCTCACATGAACACAGTCAGCATCAATGGCCTCATCCTCCTCCCGTCTCTGACTGAGAAGGATGGAGGTCCACAGGTGGGAATGTACATGTATGTAGACACTCAGCTTGCCTTGTAACTGACCCTGCATCCCTGCCTCCCCTATTGCTGGTGCCTAGACACACAAGCCCCCGAGGCCACTGCCCCACTCCAGTTGCTGGTACAAACTATCTCACTCCCATAGACACACACATGCGGGGAGCTGGGCAGGATTCTCCTGGTCCCCCCAGTAGCCAGCTCCTCCTGTGGCCTTGCCTGTAGGCATCCCACCATCACTGGCTCTGAAGCCACTTCAGCTCCTGCCTGGCTCGATCCTCACTGGTGCTCAGACACTCGTACACTTGCACCTGCTCCAGGTGCTGTACCATGGGCCACTGTAATCTGATAGGCACAGCGCTCTGACCCTTGGTCAAACCCCTGGGACTGGCATTTGGTGTCACCCACTTAGGTCTCGCTGATCATTGGCACACTTGGCCTTTCAGCCCTTGGTCCCAGCCCAGCTGCTGGCACCCCGATCTATACTTGCTCCAGGTGCTGGCACCATGGGCCACTGTGATACAAGGTGCTACTCCCATTGCTATCCCATAAATCTGGTCATTCCAATCACTGTGCCACAGACACACAAGGGCTCAGAACTGTGGTCTGACTCCAGCTGATGGCATTTGGTCCCCCACTCAGGAATGGTTAAACCATTATTTATTCAGGACAGACTGAACTCATCAGGCTCATGGAATGACCAGACAAATGTACTGACCAGCAAATTACTTACATGTCACCAGCTCTTTTTATCCCCTTGCACCTGTATTTTCCCCAATTGTTCCTCCCCAAATCACCTAAACCCATCCCCTTCTCTGCCTTTGGTTCCTTCCCTATACATGTCATCATAAATCCAGCACAAAATGCTCTTCCCCTGCCTATTGGAAAAGCTGTAGAATCTTTTTTCCTTTACAGGATCAGGACCAGAACCTATTAAATCTAAGGGAAAAGGAAACTCTGTGACAGGATTTTTTCACAGCAAAACAGCTAAGAATTCAAGAAGTGTTTCCATTCCAAATTATTTTGAAGTAGATTAACAGAAGTCCTGTCAGTCATTTTCAACTGTGCAGCTGCTTCTTGTAATTCACAACCTACATCAAAAAAAAAAAAATCTACATCCAGGTTTTTGCAAAGGCTAGTTTTAGATATGTTTAACAGGGGTCTATTTAGTTTTTCACCAGAAGGGTGGACAATAAAACTTCCTGGAACTGAAACTTCAGTTCAAACAGACCAACCTTCTCTCACAAAACACTTCTACGGAAGAGATGGGATTCGTCGTACCTAGCAGGGACTCTGAGAACTCCTCTTCAATGTTTAAAATTGCCTCCTCTGCATAGCTTTTGAACCTGCACTGCCCAAGTCTCCATCACTACACTTGTTACCTGGCTAGACAGTATACAATGCTTTAAAGCAGATTCTTTTCATCTTCAGGTATAGGGCAGATGGGGAAGTAGTAAGTAGCATTTTGAGAAGTTTAAATAATAAAAGTTATAATTAATTTGCAAAAGCTATCAGATCCTAAACAGGTAATATACACAGAAAAACATGATACAATTTAGGAAACGGTATTTAATTTAAAAACAAAACCAAACCAACAAAAGAACAACAAATGCTTCTGGAAGTGAACATCAATTTACTAACATTATCTATGCTATACAATTGAAAGAGTTTGAAGTCTTGTTTTGCAAGCAACCTATGACTATAAATGACTAAACTTACCCATCTTCCTCTTATCTTAAAGAAATGATGCCACAAGCTGAAAAAAATCAACAAAATGTTCTACAATTTTGTAAAGGCCTATTCCACATAATTCTGAGTTGAGATAGAAATTTACTACTTAACATATTTTAGCTAAAGTCTTCTTGTAATTAACTCAAACTGCTATTAGAATTCAGTAGTGAAATTTATGCAGTACCACAAATCTAGGCTTCCACACAGATTTAATGTGGTTCATACACAGCACAAAGCAAACTCACTCCTATTTATGGCCGGAGAGAGGAAAGCAGGCTGTTCAGATGGTAGACTGCCTTTTGCACTGATTCTTACAGCTCAAAATGTGCCCCGAGAGCTCCCTGCTTAGGAAGCTGCAGAAAACAGAAATTTTGGATGATGGACCCCTTAGTCGCTCAGCTTCAAGGCCAGAATGCAAAATATATTTTGAAACAGCTACTGTGCTGATATAATTACTTTACCTAACACTGCATACAAAAAGTTATAAAACGATCAGGAAAAAATTAATTATTCTAAAATATGCTAATTGTATGTAAAAAAAAATGAAATGGTGGTCTCCCACAGTTTATGCCCTAAGTTATAAAAACAGTTTAGGTTCATTCATAACCTAAGCTTTAAGAACTTGAGTTAAGAAGAAATGTATGATGACACTACTATTATATTACCCTCATTAGTAAACACATCACATTCTGAATCTTCTTCCTATTGGCAAAGATATGAAACCAAACAATTTACAGTAACTGTTTCTTTTCTCTGCCCCTTCAGCAAAATGAAATGTAGCACCGATAAGCACTCTGATCTTTCTTCAGTCTTCTCTTCCTAATTTTTAGAAATACTCCAAGCACTACTTTCAAACGTGCCTGTGCTTCAGCCACTCAGGTTTGCATTTCTACCACAACCCACTATGTTCTACCTCTAATAACGGACACACCTGACTTTGAGACAGTTCATTATGCCACACAGTAGTGAACAGCAATTCAGATTTAAAAGTGGTATTCCATACTAACATTGCATACAAACGTTATAAACATTTATACAGGTAAAAGCATGAACTGAAAAATTACAAAGCGAAATTCTTCTAGCAAGGGAAGTAAAATTCTTTGGTGAGCATAGACACAATGCAGGGAATCTGTTTCTTTGCATTAAAATCCTCCCGAGTTGAGCAGGACTCATACTCTGCCACCTTACGATTCACACGAGTTAAAATCTGCATGAGTTCAAGTTTCCTTGCATGTTCCTTCAGCATTTTACACAGTGACTGAATAAACCAGGAGCCTTCAGCTGAATTCCTCCAGGAGTAATAACCTGTGGAAGAGATGTCAAATTGATCGGATGTAGCAGCATCTGTCAAAGGACAGGATAGAAATAAGGGGAACAATGTATTGTTTCCAATAGGAAACAATGCTTTAAAATAAAAACTCAAAACCACTAACCAGCAAAATTTAGACTAGATAATCTCTGCAAATTCCAACTCAAAAGATTTTTCTAATTCTCTGACCATTTATCACCTAAGCAGGTAGAAAATCAAAAGGCAGGAAATCTATTTCCTGCTGCAACAGTCTTAATCTTTAATCATTTACTACTTCATAGAGTTATGTATACGAAAGGGAGGTGACTGTACAGATGGAGCCAAGATACAAAATGGATTTTGGTGTCACTATCTTCAGGGCTACACGCATGAATTTATGATTGGAACCTACTTCTGCTAACTGATAACATAAGGAAAGATAGTAGTGGCAGAGCCCTGTAAGGATGCAATGAAAATAACAGTTGATCAGCAAATAATATGCTGGAATTTATCACCCACTTCCGTATATGCATCTACGGATACATTATGGCTTTGTTCTCTCAGAACCAACAGTACCTTTTACTTTGTGCTGTAAAATTATTTGTTCAGCTCAGATTAACTGAATATGTATCAGATGAATGTGCGAGGGTTCACTAGTGAGAAAGTTATATTATCAGGGCTTGGGTTTGTGTTTTGTTTCATTATTGCTTTTGTGTTTTGGTTGGTTGTTTTGTAGGACCTGAGAATACCAACTACCTCAAAAAGAAATCAAATCGGGGGAGGAAAAAAATGACTGTGGTAAGAAAATTTATATTTCCATGATAAAAAACAAAGGAAGGAGTCACCCACTGACTGGACAGAATTGCAAATTGCCATTTACACTATAACTACAAGCCTATATATAATATTTCTTTGCAGCCTCTCACCTGGAGCTGTAGAATATGCATACAGGAAGTCTGCTTCTACAGGTATTTTTTGACACATTGTTTCTTCTGATCCACTGTCTGCCTCAATACCGGAATCTAATTCTGTCCCTCTACAAGCCTATTTGGTAGAAAGAAGAATGGAAAATAACAATTAAAAAAATAAAAAAATAAAGGCAGCAATCATGTTCAGGATACTGATTTTTTTTTTTTCCCCCGTGTTAAAAGACAATAATATCCTCACTAAAAAAAAAATGCAAAACCAACAAGAACTTACATGTTCACATTTCCATTAGACAGAAGAAAAGTGACTAGCATTTATTTAAATCAACTACATAGTTTAGTTAAGATAGACAGTAATTCAAAAGTGCATTCATAAACTCACTAAAATATTGGCTAATGTTCAGGAAAATTTTCCTTAATCCATAGAATTAAGGTGGCAATGCAATGTCAGCTACTGCAAATACTGCCTACCTAACAAGGCAGACTGTGCCACTTTTAGACCTGAAGAGTTCTTACTCTGAAAATAATTCCATTTAAATAATTTTAGAAATAAACTTTTTTGCACTAACACTTAACAGGAGACAATATTTCTTTAAAGTGTCCAGCTGATTTGATGATCATTCTTCAGCTGTACATCACCTGAATGAAAAAGAGCTTGGGTTTTCCTGCTAAACTTCTGCACCTGTCACCTCTGAAAAGGCTTGTCAATGCTTTCAGTTCAAGAGGGCCATCTGTACCATAGATTAATCCTTCATCACCATGGCTTAGCAGCACACAAACAAAACTGCTTCGCTTGCTGTGATCTTCTTCAGAAACTTGAAAGAAGAAAAAAAAAAACCAAGAACAGAATTAACTTATTGCATTCCATAAAAGCTTTGAACATTTGATGCTTTCTATGCAACCAAAGTCTTTAAGAACTAATTCCCATGTTTAGAAACCTAGAACCAGTTTTCACTTCTGAACAAAAGGAGACAGACTATTTTACTTCAGGAAGCTGGACACAGAAAACCCCAAACTAAAGGCCAACTCTACCCATTCTAAGACACGACCACAGAACATTGTGAGGGTGCTTTCACAGTGTCTCAGAGTGTCTGAATGGTACACCTCGCTCATGCAGTAAGGGTCAACAGTCGTGATCTGGGATTGGACAGATAGGAAAGTCTCAGCTTTGGGAAAGACAGGGAAGTCTAACCTCTCTTTACAGAGATGCTTCAATTACTTGGATTACATGGGAACTGACTGTAGCATGTAAAGTTGTTGCTCCTGCAGGGACCTAGGTACTAGCATTATATCTCTGTTGCCCTGTAGCAAGGTCTAGAAAGATCTTCCAAGCCTCTGCATTTTGTACTTAAAGATGTTTAATCTTGATATCAAGTGTCTGTAGATTATTATTCTTTTCCATCTTGTGGTATGCAAAGAGCATTGAACAGATATCCTTTGATGTCTTTTGTTGCCTGACATTATGGGGATTATACTTGAGGACTGAGAGGATTCTTTTAAGTATATGAAAAAATACAAACATGGTTTAAAAGAAAGGTTCCAAAAGGAATTCTGAGTGGGAAACTCAAGATGATGAAAGAGTTTGTAGATGAAAAGTGTAACAGTCTCAAAAGATGAGTCTTCTGTTTACAGCTTGACAAAATATTGAATTTCTATTCTGGAAAAACTGAACTATTTAGATTTTTCTCAAGCAATGCACAGTAGGTATTTCTACAATCTATGGACAAGCACTGCGTCTAGAAGTGCCAGGAAAGGCTGTTTTTTGGGAAACTCTAGTTATGCTGCAGTCTACAGTTCACACCATCTACCTGGATGCCTTATACCACAGGTAAGACAGAGGACTTTCCACTTTCAGCAGACAGGCTGCAACTCTAACAACGAACTGACCATGCCTGGGAGCACTCTCTGGCATAAACATTAACTGGCACTAAAGAACCTACACCTATGATAGCAAACACGTCTAAAAAAACCCAAACAACAAAAAAAGCAACCAAAATCCCCAGGACTGCTGCAGGCTAGCTGGCTGTTTGGAACAATCCCTTGAACAGTTCTACTGTTGAACTGTGACCTAGAACAGTCTGGAAGAGCGCTAGTAGGCCTAAGCCACAGTCATGCCAGAGACCCTTCCAACAGTTAACCAGCACAGACTGTGCTGCAGGGCTACAGATACCTCCAGGCACCATGTAGCCAAGTCCAGACAAAGCAGTGCTAACACAAACAGTAGTATAAAGCTCTCATTTGACAGAAGAGTGTTTTGTTGCACAAGTCAAGCAAAAGATGAGTTGTTTCTCTAAAAGGATAATTCACTCCATAGACTTGCAGTTCTGGTCCCTCAGCTGGAACATGACTTGAGCCACACCACTAAGCACATAGCACAGAACCCCTCTTCCCAATTAAGCAGGTTTCTTTCCAACTCACAGAGCTTCAGTGATCCCAAGGTCAGAATATAAACCAGTCTGCATTTAAGTTTCAGCCTTTTTTCCAGCCTTCTTTAGAAGATGAGAAAGGATATGGAGTCATGGCACAAAAGGTAGAGAGAGCAAAGGTAAATAAACATAGAAACTGTGATGTACGTGTCATCCTTAGCAATAAGCCACTGGTAGATGTGAAATATCATCTAAAAGAACCATGGAAGAAGAAATGTGAGGGCTAGAGATGCATTTGGAAACGGTGGTTGATTCAATACACACACTGAAAATATTATTACTTACCATTTTTCAATAGTTTAAAAATGTCCCCGCATGAAAGATCGTTGTTGATCTTTATTTTATATCCCAGCTTCATAAAAACTTCTCTAACATTTGCAGCATCTGCATCTGTACCCGAACGGGGTAACATATCTATATACACACAGTAGAAATGTATTATTACTTATATGATATAGATGGCATGGTCTGATAGAGCCAAATTCTTTTCTCACTTATACGTGTATCAGCCTGGAATATTATTCCAGATCCACTCAAAAAAAAAACAACCCACATTACTCTGCTATACATGCACCCCATCTCCCCATTTCTGTACCTATATTATAGATTTATCTATTTATTTTTTATATCTACCTAAAGACATAAAAAAGGATTTAATTTGCAAAACAGAAACCATGACTAAAAGTTAAGATAGACCTGTACTGCCTATCAGTTTTTCTCCCCATTCCTGCTATACCCTAACATGCTCCCTCTATGCATATTCGGAAGAATGAACCGAAATCAATCACACCCTTTGATTTTAGATTGCAAGCAAAACTGGTCTTCATATTAAATTTTACAGAATAATGAATGCCATTATTTTTTCTACATTGAGGAAAAAAATTTGAAAGTGGTACTTGTGTGTCTGTGGAAGTTCTTATTGTTTATTATTACACATTGCCCCATCTCTGGGTAATCCATTCTGTAACTGTAGTCAGGCAGAATGCCAGAGTCCATAGACTTGCTAGCTGGTAGGTTCTTTCTGTAGAAAAATCAGAGAAACTTTAGGTGTTAATTTCCAATCTGTCATCTTTAGCTTCAAAAAGAATACTAAAATAAGGTTATTTTAGCAAAACCTATGAAACTGGTAAGGTTTGCTACTTGCTGCCTAGAAGTACCCTCAGAAAGTTTGCCAATGACACCAAGATCAGTGGTGTGGTTAATACTCTAGAGGGAAATGATGTCACCCAGAGGGACTTTGACAGGCTAGAAAGGTGGGCCCATGTGAGCCCTCTGAAGTTCAACAAGGCCAAGTGTAAGATCTTGCATCTGCATTGAGGCAATCCCAAACATGGATGCAGGCTGCATGATGAGCGGATTGATAGCTGCCCTGGGGAGACAGACTTGGAGGTGTTGATGGGTGAAAAAACAACCGGCAACATGCACTTGCAACCCAGAATGCCAATCACATCCTGGGCTGCATCAAAAGAAGTGTGGCCAGCAGATCAAGGGAGGTGATTCTGTCCCTCTACTCCACTCTGGTGTGACACCACCTGTACTGTATTCAGCTCTGGGGCCTTCAGCGAAAGAAGGAGAAGAACCTGTTGGAGTGGATCCAGAGGGTCACAAAGGTGATCAGGGAGCTGGAGCTCCTCCTTTATGAGGATACGCTGAGACATTTGGAGTTGTTCAGCCTGGAGATGAAAAGGCTCCAGGTAGGACCTTATAGCAGCCTTCCAGTAGTTAGAAGGGGGCTACAGGAAAGATGGGGAGGGACTCTTTATCAGGGAATGTAGTAACAGGATGAGGGGTGACAGTTTTAAACTGAAAGAGGGTAGACTTAGGTGACATATTAGGATGAAATTCTTTACTGTGAGGGTGGTGAGGCACTGAAACCGGTTGCCCAGAGAGGTTGTGAATGTCTCCTCCCTGGAAGTGTTCAAGGCCAGACTGGATGGAGCTTTGAGCAACTTAATGCAGAGGAGGTGTCCCTGCCCATGGCAGGGAGTGTTGATGATCTTTAAGGTCCCTTCCAACCCAAACCATTCTATGATTCTAAATCCTGTCTGTGAAATCATTCAGTAGATCTGATTTAAGATTAGTGAAGAATGTACTGGCCAAGAGATTAAGATAAATAAAATTACTTTGTATAGTTATGCTCCCAAACAAACCTTTTGTTTCAGGTTTGGTAAAATGTGCACATACACAATAATTTAACAACAACAACAAAAAAAAGTCATTTGTATTCTATGCAACTTGTAACAAGCTTACAATTTGAAAGAATCAAGGAAGAACCGTGTCTTACATGATAGTGCCTCTGCACAGAATATGAAAAATTAGATTAAGGAAACCAATTGGTCTATCAAAAAGAAATCAGTTAGGGTTTTTATACTATCATCTTTTGAAAGCTATGTACCTGAAGCAAGATCAGCTCCGAGACTGTAAATCTATTCTGAATTCAAACCAGAGGTCCTACTATCATTGAATTTTCATAAGCAAACATTCAAAACATTCCAAAAAAGACCAAGACTCTACACTCAGTTGCAATTCTGCCTTAATGACCACACCAACTACAGCACAGCTCATGAGTCTGCAGTGGTTGTCAACTTTACTGTGTCCATCAATGCTGAAGCCAATATGAATTTTCTCATTTAAGCACACAGGTAAGTGGCTACAAGATTAGGGAACGTTATCATGTTGTGTTCTACAAGTAAAATGTCTGCAATGCTCTCAAATATAGTTTTCATTGAAATACTAAAAAGAATTACTTCAGAAACAAAGTGCCCAGAAAGAGTGAAATCTGATGATAGTGCTATACCAGTGTAGTGACTAGGTGTCACCAGGAAAACCAGGCCTGCATTTCCTCCTCCCTTCCACACCTCTAAGCTCCCCTTGCACTTGTGCTTCTGCACATATAACCCTGCAGCAGGTCAGCTCAAGCAGCTGAACTGTCTGGCACAGATTCAGGTGAGCTCTAGAAACAGTTCAAGGAAATGATTGAACATTTAGCCCAGAGTGAGACAAATAAGTATCTTTTCAAGAACAGCTAACCACTTGATAATACTGTTAAGCCAAGTCTAACTGCACTCCATGGAGTTTGCTCTTTAGTGCCTTGTACATACCCATGGCCTGTTCTGTCAGAGACTGGATATTTTCAAAGGCAGTACAAGAACTCTATTAGATTTTTTTTATTATTATAATTTACCATAATAGAAATTTTTCCTTTTAGCATTATTCCTTCTATGGTTTTCACCTTCTATTACAGCACAAGATTCCTCATGACTTAAATTGAAGACTTAAACCAAAAGTACATCACTTACCCTTTGGAACCAGGAACAGATTTTGCATCTGTCAGATCTTCCCCCACATGTGGTCCATCTCCTATGTCTGCCATTATGGCTCTCAATTATCAGCTTGAAAACACAGGAAAACAGAAATATATGACAAGCAATTTTCATATGAAATAATACCTTCATATTGCTTAATTTTTGTTGTTTCCTTAAGGACACCATCAGAGACCAATTTTTTAGAATTATAGAGAAAATGGGGAGGTTAAAAAGGGATAGTCACACAGAATAACCTTAGCAAAGCCCTATTAGTCTTGGTAGGCAAAAAAAGAAAAACCATTTATGAGTTCTCTACATATATTTGAAAGAACATAAAATGTTTTCCAAATTATTGTGTTCTAAAACAACTCTAGAAAAAATGGTCTGCAGATCCCTGTGACCAAATAACTGAAAATGCCTCTACACAGCAGGGTAAGAGACAAACAAATTGAAAATAATTTTTAAAATATTGCAAAGTCCCTACATGCATAAGTAGTATTATGAAAATTGTGTCATAGATGGATCCTTCAGTCTCAGCGAGACAGAAATTGAGATCTAAAGCCAAGCAATACAAGTTATCAGATATGTGCAAAGACTAACACAGAAGATTAAGGTTTGGGTGATAGTAGTTTAAGAATTAAATCATTTCTTTGCATTCTGTTTCAAATGAAACATCACTGCATCCAATCATAACTGGTGTATCTGAAGGCAAATGCAACATAAATAACATAAAACCATGAAATGAACTCTTATGCTGCGAGTTGCTATTTACTTTTGATCAGAACCCAGGACAAGAAATGATTGATGCCAAGTCAGAAATCAATTTAAAAGCAATAGATCTCCCTCCCAATTACTCTGTGGTACTCATGAACACATTACCAGAAGTTATCTTTAACTCGGGATTCAGGAGGGGATTAAACATCATAAAGTTCAATTGCCAGACAGGACAAAGTAATGAAAGCTTAGAAGCTCAGCAAGTGCTTAGACCTCCAGAAACAAACAAGGCACTACAAGGCAAGAATGCTGAGAAACTTACTTAGCAGTTATATTTGTGGTAAACAGGGACATATAAATAACCAGATCAAGCGGTTAAGATTTTCTGGTCAGATATGAAGAAGCTTCTAATTTAAGGCTTAGGTCCTTTGCTGACAAACTATATTTGCCATCCTATACCATCACATTTTTATGACTTTAAGGCTCTCAACTTCATACTTAAGTTCTAGCTAGCTCGTACAGCATGAACATCCATTTTCTGTGGCAGCAATTACTGATGGATCAGAAGCACTAATCCAGGTATGTATAACCCTCTATCATTCCTTGTTTCTTAAAAGACATTTACTTACATTTTTAGTGACTCAGATGATCTTCAAGGTTACTCTGATTACTATTTCTTTCTATCTTGGAGCACTGATGTAATTAAGAAATCTTCTTCCTCTCAAAATTCTTCCAGACTTGAGAACAGTATCATATAAATTAGCAGCACACAGGTAAGTTCCTGAAAACAAAATTACAAAAGTATCAACTAAGTTTGATATTTTAGAAACAAAATTTCTAAAATACATTATTGCTTTTACAGTTCAGAAATTTTCTTTGAAGACGGTATCATGGGGCTGGAACTGCATCTACCTACAACACTGGCCTGCCTAGAACCATAATCTGGAGTCATGCATTCTAACTTCAAAGTCTTACTCCTTGGCAGTTCCCTGTGTGGAAAAAAAAAAGACAAGCAATTCCAAAGGGTAATTCAAGTACATAAGATCTGTGCCATGACAACAATCCAACCCTGTGCCTTATCGTTGTGCAAGGAGCATTAGCATTGACAGCAAAGTCTAGTCCAGAGTGACAACTGGTATGTCTACCCAGCTGCAACTGAAAAACAGACTTCTGATCCCTGAGAAACAGCAGTAATGGTTTTCATTGACAAGCACAGCAGAACATCCCCTGCTCCAGCAGAGACCAGCTTCCAGGAGTTTCTATACCTCTTTCAAGCCTGTTTCTACCACAATCATCCTTGGCTTTGGCTCTCAGCTTCCCTGAGTTCTCGGGGAACCCAAACCCTTCACTCCGGCTGAGCTTAACAGGAGAGACAAGGAAAAGGTTAACTTTCTAACTCGTCTGTTCTTTTGTCAATCAACAGTAATAAAGAACCACACCATATAAAAAAACACCGTACCACATATGAACTCTATTATCAAAACTGGCCAGCGGATGTATCAAAAGCCGTCTAACCACATCAGCATGGAATTCAAGTTCTAAAAGCCCAGTTGTTTATCCCAGCTGTCTAGCACCGTGAAGCTCTGCAGTGGCAGTATGGCAAGGATGTGAACCACCTAGTGTAAACTAGTAAATATATACCTACATGAGCTGCGGTCACCTCCTGTCTATCACACAAGCTGGCCTGAGCTACCAGTAACCACTCTGAGAAAGGTTCAGCTGAAGCATAGGAAAAGCTAACAATTCTGCAGCCAACAGATGAGACCTTGGAATCACTAGGGTGGGTAGGTGAATCATCAGGCTGCCTTGGGTTCACATCAGCTGTGCTCCAACCAAACTGTTGCATTCCATTAGGGACTAATTTTAGCAAGCTGGTGGGAATAATACTGGGAAGCAGGAGCAGACTTAAGTAGGCAAAGTGGAGACATAACAGACTGGGAGTAATGAATGCTTCTGTAACACAAATGTTAAAGCATGCTGCAAACATTAAGGAAGATCTTCAACATTTAAGTGACCTTAAGTCTTATCTTCTTGACCCTTTTGCAACCTTAAAGCTCTGAAAGTGCTGCCCTTGACCCCATGCCAAAGAAACAATGAAATCTGAAGAAGCAGCTAGCAAAACCTAGAGTTACAATGATCTGCGGTACTTTATTTCTCAAAAACGCAAAATGCATTTTCTAATACCATATCACAAAATATTTCTTACTAAAGCCTCTGCAAGCCTAGCTCACAGCCGATGATTTTAATTGCTTAATGAAGTGTCAGAGCTTCCTGCATTCTATTGCATCACAACTGGAGCTCGTCTTTACAGAAGTTGAAGAAACACTAAAGAAAAACTGGGTATAATATATGAGGTATTTAAAATATGCATGCATTTTCTTCAGAATAGAACCTGTAACTCACCTTTAAATATCCATCAATTTCTGAGCACCTTAATGCATCAAATCACCAGCACTTCTTTAAAGAACAAAAGACATCCACAAAGAGATATCTCTCTGTTGCTAGGCTTTCAAATACACCTTTTAACCAGCGGTGTTTTCTGCTCTAAAGCACTAGTCAGGGTAACAGCAATTCTCTCTGGAGGACAGTGCTGATTCTAACAGGCTACTAAAAATTGCCTCATCTTGGCTTAGGTAATGCAATGACATCAAGTGCTGTCAAGCAGAATACACATTTCCCTGTAGAGGATTATCTCATGCTATTAGGGATAGGAAAAAAAAATAAAAATCAGGGCAATGCATCAAGAATTCAATTGAAAACTGTTATTCTGCTCCTTGTTATTCTTTTACCTGAAAGCTTCGGTAAGAAAAGCTTTCAACTATAAGGAAATGTAAAGCACAAGTAGCTGAAATGAGCAACAGTATTTTTCTAATCTAGTAGAATATGCTCTGTAGATTTTAGGAAGCTTATTTTACAATATTTTATTGGAAAATATAAAAAGGTTTTGTAAAAGTGCTATAAGAGAGATAGCAAATATAAAGGTGATGCTACAGCCATCTTTACAGGTACTTAGTAAAAAACAGTGTTTCCAACAGGTCTAAATCTGTGCTCAACAAGCTAAAAAAAAAAAAAAACAAAACGAAAAAACAAAGACTCTGCATAACAACACAAATATATTTTGCCTTATATAAATGCAGCTGTTCCAATGCTTTTCTTTTGATAGGAAAATGATAAATAGAACATTTTTATTCCATTCCTGGATTTATTTATTCTGCCTTGACCTAATGAAAGTAAATTCACATCATCATGTATCACCACTGCCATAAGAACCACTGAGTTTCTTTTTAAAGCAATAGTTATTTTAATTGTCATCTGACAAAAGAAATTAATGGTATAGTGATAAAAATTATACCAAAGCTTCTCAGACAGGGAAGGAAGCAAATAACTGAACTGTCTCTAATTACCAACTGCATACTGAAATATGCAAACCACATGAGACAACACATGCTCAGTGTATGTCAGCTGCTACAAAGCAATGATTGTAGTAGTATTAAAATAGACGACCAAACCAGAAAGCAGTATCAAAAGCCACATCCCTAAAGATTAGAAAAAAAGCAGTTTTTCCACCTCACATGACTGCCAAGAGAAAATGTCAAACATTCAAAGAAAGTACTTTACGTACATAATATATCTATGGCATGTCACAATACTAATACAAATTAAGATTTTTTCCATTCCACAACGTATAATGATAACCAATAATCACCTCATTAATAACATAAGGAAAGTACAGAAGCTGACTGTATGAAAAAAATATAATTTTTTTAAATATATCGTTACATTTTCTGTGGGGCATTGTCCCTCTCTTAACTACTGCTAGCACTGATGGAAGCATGCTGATACCGTGAGAGCCCTTCACATTGCTTCTGGTCTGGACGGGGTTGTTGGCAAGCACTGACGCTGGGCCAGCCAGCACTCTCATCTCCCAGAGCAGACTTCTAGTTAGTCAGCATTAATCTGCAAAATCGGCAGGACCCGAGTTTATTCTGAGAGTAAGTGGGACCCTTCCTTTTTCCTTCACCTATAGCTATTAATTAATGATGATAAGCAGATAATTAAAGACGTTAGTTACCACTTGAAAGGTAAAAGACTACCAGCACTATCCGTCAACCTAGCAGGGAACAGAACCTTCTGCGTGCTGTAGAAAGCCAGTCCCAGTGCCTGCGAGAGCCTCAAGGACGCTCTGCCTGCTGTGCCGGGATCAGCACAGCACTGGCGAGCGTACCCCCTCCCCTTGGGAGG
>JANHFX010020306.1:2284-108400 GCA_027560015.1 Chloroceryle amazona
TTGTAACTCATGGAGCATGGTGAGAACAAATCCTATAAGGCAAGCCCTTTATATACATCTGTTTCACCATGTAACGCATCACCTCTCCCACTAACACCCATTCAAAGCAGCTTTTGGTTGGCGAGGTGGGGCACTGTCCTGCTTTAAATTCAACCTGGCTCTCTCATTCGGTTTTGCAAGGCAAATACCAGTCTGTAGGAAACACCACGAACGATGGCAGACCTTCCTAAGCAGGGTCTAGCCATAAGCAGGCAGGTTGGGTGCCTTGCCAAGTCTTTTTTTTCAGCATAGAATCTTTCTGAAATCACAGAATGTGAATTGGTAGAACTAGGTCTTTTTGTTTGTTTGTTTGTTTGCTTTGGGTTGGTATTTTTGGTTTTCACTACAAGGATTTGACACAGAAAAAAAATTAATTTAGAAAAGCTGGTTTTTAAATGAAACTCCCCCTGTTTCTTGGACCTTCTAATATGAACAGAACACAGGCACAAAATGATGAACCTTTTCCCAGCATACTTAAAAAGAATAGTATTTTTGCTTAATAAAAGTATTTCAACCAGTTCTGATAAACAGGAACATACTGACAGTATCAACACTGGGGGGGGGAAATCCAGTCTTTCAATGTCAGGGGAAGAGGAAAAAAAATAATTTTACTCTTCATGAAAAACTACCTGAAGATTGCTTGCTTGGATTTACTACTGTTAAAAAATAGGGATTTTCTTTTTCAAGCAACTACGCTTCCCTCTTCACTTGTCTACTTGCAGAAGTTACCTGTTATACCACAGCAACGGTGAGACTGTATATTGTTAAAAAATATAATAAACTGAAATTAAAAAAACAAGAAAAATCGATATTTGCAGCTGGAGCCCACATCTAGCTCTTCATTTCCTCAGTCTAATTACTCACCGTTTACAGTGACGCTGGCAGCCATTGATTCTTGCTAGGATCCGGAAAGGCTTTTTTTGCTAATGAGCAAAAGGCGTCACTGCTACTGTCTGCACAGACAAAGGATGAGGGAAGGAAAAAACCCACTTTCCTCATTACCAGTGAACATTACCATTATGGATGAGTTTTTCTAAAAGCTTTACAAACTGTAACAAGCAGAAAGATAGTAATATATATACACCATCTTGAAAGCTCCTCAACTGAAATGTAAGGGAGAATAAGACACGTAATAAAAAAATGCCAACTCAAGCAGCAAGTTCCTGAAAGTGCTGCAGCTCCAGAGTCCTTTGCCAAGGTGTATGGCAGTCCTCAGGTAGAAAAACCTTTCCTAAAGGGTTCTGCGGAAAGTAGTTTTTCATTCTGTCCCCACTCTTACTGTTTTCTAATGATCTTTATTAAATTCAATGTCTGTTGGCAGCTTCAGTGTAATTTTAAGTTCCAAATACCTTGAAAAGTGACACATAACGGAGTCATGAATTGTTCTGTTTTAAAATTACTAGGATACAAAATGAAGGGCTATATCTCATCACTGTAACTACATGTGCTGATTCCCAAGTCTGCTAACGTGATTTCAGAAGCAAAACACAACTCCCGAGCACTCCAGGTTCAGGATCATGCTGTTTACTGTGTAGTAACTCATTTGCTGCAGTCGGCCTCATAGAAAACTGAAGAGAACCTAAAATCAAATTCACAGTGCTGAAAAGGGAGTTTTACCTTCCAGGGTATCTCCAAGAGTATTAGGGTTTGATTTCATGGTCTACCTAAATTGATCAAAGAGTTCACACGTGTCCCAAAAGGAACAGTTCTACCCTGTGCACTGCGTTGAAAATTGGAGGTTTTGCAGCTATACTCTCAACCGGATTAGGAAACTGATTTGACTGATGGCATCCCATGGAAGAAGTTTCTGGCTGGATCACATCTCAGCTGCAGGAGCACAAAAGCCAAAACAAAACAGAATGAAAGAACACGGTTTGGGTTGGAGCAAGGGTCCAAGACCTACTGTACATGGAGTTATAGAGTCAGGCATTTAAAATGAAGTCTGCATGACACTAGGCTAGCATAAGAGAGCTAGTAAGATGCCAAACAGCAAAGTGCATCTCCATTCCTGCCTGCTGTGTTGGATTTATACACCCTTTCTTGCCCCGAAGTGTCTACCGGTTTGGTCTTCAACATTCAAAGCCATCCAGACTTAGATGCCAGACAACTTTCACCAGGTTCCTGAGCTCATCTAATGTTTTGCTTTCCTAAAGGGGAGCAGTGCTGCTTTCTACTACCATCTTGCTGCCAGGTATTTATGGTTATGGGGTCTGGACCCTTCCTTTTGCCCCCTCAGCTACTTACTTGGCCAGTGAGCCAGTTCAATTTCTTCATCTGTCAGAAAGCCTTCTGAGTTAGGTTTCTGCCTGTTAGGCAACTGAATCTGATCCCTCGGTGATAAAGTATGCTTCCGAGTGCATGCATGGCACGGACAGGGCACCGGAAAGCACTTTTAAAGGCAGTGAGACAGCAGAATAGCATTTCCACGGCTCTTGATACCTGATGCACACCACTTCCTGGAATAAACATGGCCACACAGAGCAGATGTCCTTAAGTCACCTGGACTCCTCAGCACACACCTAAGCAGCCAGGCCTGTGACCCGGTGCTGGGCCTGTAACTCAGCGTATCCCAACCCTTGGCTCCCCACAACCACTGATTCCAATGCACACTTTTGGTATTGGCTTAAACTCTGTATTTGCTGACCAGAGGGAATTTACTGACCTCCATAGCATCTACGGTGTCCTTTTGGATTCAGTTTTGTAGCATAAGGTGTTATCGGTCTCTTACAGAGAGACACAACTTCCTTTAAAAATATAATAAGGACAGAGGGACAAGATCTGGGTACTGGCTTCCCCACCAGAGAGCATTCATCCACTTTTTTATTAATTAGTCATTACATCATAGAATCATTTTGGTTGGAAGAGACCTTTAAGATGTTTCAAATCCAACCACAGAGCCATGCTGCTGCTCTTAGCTGCTAGTAATCTAGAAGCACCCTTCCTTAATTTGTTCTTATTTTTAAGAAACAGATTATAGCAGTAACAAACTAGAACATCAACAAATTATAACAGAAACCTTCCTAAGAAACTGGATGCTAAATAGCAGACTAGCGCGAATCAGTTCCAATACACTTGCAGCTGTCCTCGTCACAGTCAAAGGCATAACTTAAGCCAGACAATCAGGCATTCTTTCTACTAAGAATACCAATTATAGATCAGTGATTTATAGTTGGTGAGGAAGGAAGAGCCAAATTTTAAATTAAAAGAGCCTCTTTCTGTATAATCTGAAGAATGTCTCTTAATTAAAACCATTTCGTTTTCAGATTGAGTTTCCTATTACCATTCTGTCTCAATTAGTTTTCTAGAATTAGTTCACACATGAGCTGCTTTGAACTGAATGTTGCTGCTACTGAAGTCAGTGGAAACTTGGTTTTGTTTTCAGGAGAGGATCTACACTGGCTGGCTGAGTTTGCTTCAGGAAGGGAAGCCTTTAATACCTGGCCACACTACTGGAAAACAAAGTAGGGATTTTACTAAGCCTTTCAGGCACTGCAGAAGTCCCCTGGAGGCTAAATCAGTTGAAGATACTTTAGTAAATAAAGTTTTGCAGGTTGTGCCCGTAAATTAGACACTTTTGATAAGCAATCAGAAATTCTTTTACTTTTAATAAATAAAAGATAAGGAGAAAGGTCAGCTCATTTTGCACACTGTCATTGATCCACAGCACCAGGAAGTGAAAGACTGCTACAAATTCCGTTAGGATAACTCCCTTTGATTTAAATACCTTTGGGAATTTGCTCTAAAGAAGACAGTAACTGAAACAAAGAGGGCAGAAATTTTTCCTGTCTTTGTAGATTATCTGGTATTTAATTGGTATGAGCTTAAATACAGCCCTTCCTCAGTGTAGCTCTAGGGAGACATTCCCGATCTGTTTTCCCAGGTATCTCATTCTTGGCAGTTATGTAGCTGAATTATTCGCAGGGCTTCTTTCTGTCTATCACATTTGTAGACACCGGCCAATAAGCTTAAAATTATCAGGTGAATGGGGAGAGGCAAGCAAGCAGACAGAATCAGTGATCACATGAACCTTCTTTATATGCCAAATCCCTAAAATGTCATACTCACTGTCATAATGAGACACATTCTATCCACCTGTAACATGTGACAGTGGTAGGAGAACTTTTAAATGTGATGCTTCTGTTCCGTAACTGCACAATAAAACAAAATAAACAAGTTAAAAAGAAATTAAACAGGTTAATACAGTCAAAAGGGGAGAAAAAATACAAAACACCAAAAAAAAAACCAAACCAACACCACACAAACCTTACATTACCTAAAAGAGAAAGGTTGAAAGGCATAAAATGGAATGAGGCATCAGTAATCCTAAGTAATATTAGCTAATTGCTACTCATTAGAGGAAATGCTGCTGTCATCTTAAAGCAGAGAGCTACAGGAAAGCTAACGAACTATGTTTGAGAAAAACAGGTAGTTAAGGCAAAACAAAAAGTTAAGGCAAAACAAAAAGATTGCAAGAAATCTTACCTTGCCAGAAAACAAAGCCATGAGATATGCCTCCTGCAGGCAATTATAAAAATGCCGTAGCACTCATATTTTCTTTGGCATCTGCACAGAAAACCGGGTAAGCAGCAGCATTTCTTTTTTCCTACCGAGTCTGAAAAACACATCCAGCTGCCTTTCAACCCTACTTATCAATGTGGGTAACTTGCAGTGACGATTCTGTGGTTAGCACAAAGCAGGTTTAGGCAGGCTGGTCTCTGCAGCAGCCCTTGCAGCTGATAGCCTCCTGAGTGGTGCTGCCTGACAAGTTTGCTGAGGCATTTCCTTATGTGTTCTCCTGCTGTTGTGACTACTGAAGAGAGGATAATTTCTCTTTGCAGAAAAACTTTCTACTTTTGCTTTGTTAGTTTGCATATTGTGCTCTGGGTTCACTAACAAGAGTTAGATACCTCATGATAAGAAGAGTAATAAAAGCAACATGTGTTTTGATTAAACTTAATGGCTGGTATTTCACCAGCAGACTCATCTACTTCAGCTGGTAACCAAAACTAGTTGCTAAGTTTTATCATCTCTGCCTAAATAAGCCCAAGGCACGTGCACATCTTTTCTTGCATCATGGAAAGCAAATCTGAGTTTTAGCAGAAGTCCCGTCCCCGTCCCCACAGCATGTCCTAAGTTACCTACCATGGCATTTAACTTCAACTTTAAAACTAAGCCACCAGTTTGCACTTAGCTGCAAGGCAATGAATTTACAAATCAGTCAGGCCAGTTCAAGCCTTTCCTTTCCTTTATCTCTAGAAGGAACAAGATAGGTCTGAACACCTGCAGAATTTGAGGTGTTTTGGCATAGTTGGAAAGGATGCGTGCTACTCTTCAAGGCATTTCAGAAAGTAAGACAAAAAAGGGAGTGTTTTTAAAATGACAGATTTTATACTTCACTGGAACCAATGAATCACGTTCTTGTCATACGCAGACTGTCTACTGAGACATCTCTTCTTCTCAAGCTCTAAAATGCAACCAGAGTGCATTGTGCCACTATCTAAAAGATATTTAGATTACCTCATTGCTAATGTGATCACTGAGCTTGGACTCATGTGCCTCAGAAATACAGATCAGTGCCCAGGACAAGGGAACGTGACAGTCCACAACATGTCATGAGGCCGTTACAAACAACCGTGCCTTGGATCTTGAGATGGAGCATCTTGTAATTCACACCGAGTTAATGTGAAAGTCAGTTACAGAAGCCAGACCTATTTAAACAAACTCTTTTCCCATCCATGTTGTGGATTACAGGACAATGAACGGTACAGGGAGACTGTTAACAAAATGTACTCACAAATGACACTGTGCCCATCTAGACAGCCACTACCAGCGAAGTGAACGCACGCCATTGTGACCAGTTTAGGCTGCCACTGCAGGTTAATTATATAGGGTCAGCCCACTACAAGCAAATGGAACCAACAGAAGATCTAGTATGAGATACCTTGTTGGCATCAGCGGAGTTGAGATTTTAGAAGACAGAAAGATTTCACAGATAAAATTGACATTTTCAAAGTTTAGCCTGACGTGTTACAAATCCTACAACGTGTTTTCTCAAAAAGAGCTTTACCAAAGTGATTATTGATGCACCACAAAGTACAACAATAGCAGGAATTAACTTCTTAGCCCCCTGTTAAGAAAAGCAGGTGTGGAAGTTGAGCACTCTCAGGAGTGGAGTCACACGGCCAAGCCTTGATAGCTTGGTCAAACTGACATAAAATCTCCTTATTTGCAGAACCCTCTTCTCATCTGAATTATTATCATCGTCAAGGATAATGATCCCCCCTCAGCACGGCAACATTTTGTATTTTTAAAGGTTCCTGGTTTTAAATCCAGGACACAGAACTGTTCATTCTTTAGTATTGATATTAGTGTTGTTAGTACTGACATGTCAGTATCTGCTGCAAGATGTGATTACACTGTGAAATCTCAGACATCATCAGAGAAGACATAATTCTGGAGGGCCAGCTGTTTAAAACAGCCTCCTGCAGCAGAGTACCGTGCAAGAATGCTGTGCAGAGCTGACTAAGGAACTCTTTGTTCTCTCTTCAGTTCTAGTTTACTGACTTTGGTGAAACCAGTTATTAAAAAGGAAGGCAGGGAATGTTCTTAAATGAGTCATGTTTGTTCTATGACTGTCAGACTACATCTGTAACCGGTTCAGTAGCTCTATTCAACTAGTGAGATCATTCCCATGCAGCACATGACACAGGGAGCCTTTGTACAGACAGCTGAAGGCAACATGCTTCATACTGGCTCCTGACTCCAGAGATGTTCCATGAAGTGATCAACAGGTACTTCTCCCCATTCATGTGGTGTTTTGATGCTTCCAAGAGCATAAGAAAGACCTAAAACACATGAGAAACTTTGAAGCTTACTTTCCAAGACAAAAGTGCATTTCTATTATATATTTGCTTTTTAATAAACTTACAACTCTTGTTTAATGTCAAACAAGACAACACAGTCATTCATCCTAGCAACGGTAAGCTGGGATGTAGGAGGCAGCCCTGGGAACACCAGGAGAGTACAAAGACCTTAATGACTTAGGCCAAAGTGTGCAACTGTTGTGGCTAGAAACAAACCTTCCAATTTCTTTTTTTTTCCATAGAAAAAGTGGAGAACATAAGAGTTAAATGAAATTACTTGAGAAACAATAGCTTTTGTAGATATGAGGGAGAACATTGTTTCATTCAGCTACACGAAACAGAGAACAGGTGGGATGAAGCAGAGACAGAGATGAGACAATGACAAAAACACCAAGAAGAATGCCATTAAGTTTGAGAATACTTGAAATATTTGAAGTCTGTGCTGAAGTAACTGATGTACAGGAGATGAAAGATCTAGAAAACTACCCAGTGTCTCCTGAGCCCTGCACACACTCAGCTTGAGGTGCTGCAGCAGGCAGGTGGCTGCACTGCCACCAGCTAAAACCCAAAACCACGTCTCTTCCCCCCGCCCCGAATTAAGGCAGTTTTAAACACAAGACTATATTTGTTTATAGGAAAGACAACAAAGTTTAAAAGGCAGTCTGCTCTCTGGCACTGTATATACTTAGTGATGTGCCTACTCTTGTCAACACATCTTAAGGAGGGGAGAGCAGTTCTGCAAACCTGTACTGGAATCTTCTGCAGATTCTGCTATGGTCTACAAAGACAAAAGAATCAGGAGGAGAGGTTGCTAGTTTGCAGCAGTTGAGGTTTGATTCCTCCCTCATGTCTGGGTCAAATAGGAGCAGACAGATAAGAGGCTGAAGGGCTTTCTTTTAATGATTATATACCTTTCTGCTGCTTCTCTTTTTCAGACACACATGATGTAAGTGTGAGTGTACCAAAGACTACTTACTAATGACATCCAGACATAGGGACCCTGTAAGACGGCATTGTCTTAATGACATCAGAAGACACTTCAATATTCCACATGAGAGCTGATAAGTCTATGTATAGCCAAGGGAAGTTTATAATGAGTACAGCACCACTGAAATGCAGCAATACTGCTCGTACAGCCAGCTTGGCTGTTTCAATCCAAGTTCTAGGCTCAGCTGCAGAACATGTGGGCTGGATCTTCATCTGCATTACAGACAGGCCTCGAGGACACTTCTTTTGCCTACAGCTCCCCAGAGGTGCCTTTTTTCATCAGAGGCTACTGCTGTATTTTTTCCATCTAGCTGCCAACCCTAGACATCTCAAAAATAATAGCATTTTCAAGTGGCATTTCTGTTCTAAGAGAAGAGAGGTGTTTGAGTAGTCAAAAAACGCTTAAGCTGGTGAGTGCTTTAAGCAAGAGTTTTACTTTTATTACACTAACACCTCTCAGAAAAAAAAAAAAAAAAAGAGTCACTCAATCTTTGAGCCTCTTGAGTGAAACAAAAGACTCTGAAATTAAACTATTAGTTGATTACCTGCTATGGGCAGTGTCTCAGGACACTTAGCTATGTGGAGAGGCATTAGAGGTATCAATAGGATCTGTTTTGGTAGTAGAGGCTGGAAAATGTAGATCAAATTAAACCTTAAGAATATTGCTTATTATTGTTTCACCAATGATAATTTTGTTGGTCCTAAACTATAGAGGAAAGAGATTAAAAAAAAAAAAAGCAACAAGCATAACACAGGATTAGGGTGACTGTTGTGACAAATACTAATATGGTAGTAGGATGTTTCAGGTTTCTTTAATACAGACAACAAAATGTTTGTGCTGCCGCAAACAGCATTTGGCGAGCCCTTACTTGGAGCAGAGCGCTGACTGCTGTCCTGGTCCTAAGTGATGGAACTGGCAGTGGTGCAGAGATGGACTGTCAGGGTGACTAAGAAGGACACGAGTTAGTCAAACTGAACAAAAAATAACAAACAAAAGAGCAGGAATTATACATTGTTCCCAGATGGCACCCAGTACATCAGACAGAGTTTTCTAGACAGCTCAGGAATGAAGTTCTGATCGAGCTTTCTAGCGAACTGAAAGGGGCCAAGAGCACATGCGGTTATCAGATAGTGCCTGATAAGGAGGTGGAAGGATGGCAAAACTAATCCAGATAGTTCCTGGTGATAAAAAAGATTGAACTTTGTCACTGGAACTTGTAGGTGTCTCCAAAGGGGCTTGAAAGATTAAACTGTTCATTTCTAGTGCAATATGTACACTGTAATAACCCCGTAATTCAAGGTTTCCTTTGTGTCAAAAGCTTTATATGAAATGGATTTACTTTTCCAGCTCCTCAAGCACTACTAATCTAAGTGCTCCTTGTGGCATTGCAGTTTCAGATGCTTGCTTTCTGCATCCTATTCACAGTTAAACCACCTCAACAGATTCTAATCTGAGAAAAGGAACTCCTCCCTATGTCAGCTGACACGGACTAGGGAGAAACTTTGGGTTTCTCTTTAGTTTTCTTGGATCATTAAGAAGAAAATTTAACAAAGCCTGGTTTGGTGCAGGGCTATGTGATGCAGGTGACACTCTTGATCTATCCCAGCTCTGTCAGTGCACTGTTGCTACGGTCCCTGACAGATGAGATCTCAAAGGTGTGCACTGTATGGTATTGGGAAGTCTTTCCAGGCTCCTGGTGAAGCCGGACTATGGAGCAGGTGTTTTCTAGGCTAACCCAAAGGATATGTACATAACACAGTGCTGTGTTGTACATCTTGTAGCAAAAAGAAAACTCCTGCCAGTTATTAGCTATCTAAGTACTAGGAGTGATTTGCTGGAAATTATCAAGTCCACTGACTACGTTCAACAGAGCAATGTTGCATTATGGCCAACAGAAGTTAGAGAAGACAGGTTTACTTGGCTTTGTAAAGCAGTTCAGCTAACAGCTGTGAAATTATAATTAGACTTTCAAATGCTATGGCAAAGGTGTTACTTCTGCGGAATCATTCTAAAAGCTGCCTTAAAAATGTAAAAACTCAGTGCATTTGGTCCCAGGAAATCCCTCTAGTAAAATGGATTTACTGTCTACCACATTGTGGTAAGACTTTTGATGATAGCTGCCCAAACCACACATGGTGTTACAACATTTTGTTCCCCTAGACTTCAAACACCCGAGAAAGAATAAAAAAAGGGAAAAAGAAAAAAAAAAAGGGAATTTCTGACCATCTTTAGTCATGTGAGACTTTTTTTTTTTTTAATTTTAGGTCTGTCAGGAGCACTTAAAATATCTCATTCATTCACTTACCTGCACGTATGTTAGCTCACAAAGCAAAGTATTTAGTCATTTCAATGTTTGGTCTGTCTTTGAGCTATCTTTTATTGACTTCCCAAAGCATATACAAGTCCCAGAGCCCTTCACCCCACATATCTTAATAATGCCTAAGAGGCAAACAGTCCTTCCATTTGCTCCTTGAACTTCCATGAATTATGCAAACTGGTTATCTGAACAGCATGCAAAAATACATTAGAACTTTCATATAAAAAACTGCCTGCCATATCCACCTTTATATCTCCATTACACTACACAATCTCATTTCCACCAGGCTTTATAATTGGATAGAATTCTGTCAGCTCAAAAGTCAGAAATTGAGACATTTTGATTCAACAAAACTGAGCTAACTGCAACCTGATTGTGAGAGTGCTAATGGGGTATTAGCCCATTGCCCTCTCTTAATTATTAGCATAAGCCTCATTTTGGTTTTAATCAGTTTCCTGTCCTCTTCCATATCACATTCATATGCACCAATCCATGGAACTCACTTTCTCAGTCCTTATTCTGTATTTCACATAGAGCAGAATATGCTCTGTATGAAATCAACAGTTGCTTTTTCCCAGCTCATCTTTATAGACTCAGAGTGCTCTCAATTTATTGCCAGATTCGCTAAGATTTACCAAGGAAAAATCTGCAGGTTACTAATAAAGTACGAGAAGGCATCTTGACTTTACCTGGGTTTGGTGGGGAGAGACAATACCGTGCCCTTTTTATTCGCCAAACTGCTCTGCAACAGAATTAGAAGAGCAGTTGAACGAGAACACTCCCTATGCATGAAGGTGCAGGGCAACCCGGGCCTACCGTGATGTTTGTGTATTTTAAAATGCAGGTGTAGTCACTAGGAGGGGGACAAAAGCAGCTTCCAATTCCCGTTCAGTCAAAGACCTTAATTACTCATTAGGAATAATGATGGCAGCAGTTACCATGCCCCATTAAGCCATCACGCTAATTGGCCAGCATCAGCTGTTTCAAGTTAAGGCAGAAGATGACCCTGCAAGAGTCTGTATCCCCTGCACAGAGAATCCTTTTTCTTCATTTAAAAAATGTCCACGCTACAGCAAATTTGTGAACTAACAGAATCTTGTGGCAATGAGTTCCCTGAGTTAGCTATGCCCCATTAAAAGGAAAACAGATGGCACCATTAAGAAAGTTAAGGATGAAGTCTAACGCACTCAGTCCATTCTCTTATCTGCTCCTCTTCACAGTTCTTTAACGGCTGTACCTGTCTTCCCTCTCCCTTCTGGTACAGAGTTCATTATTGGTTGTATAACACAAGTGTGGGTTTTTTTTTCCTTTTCTGTTAGACTGAATATATAAAAACTCAGTGTGAATTAGAAAACTCCTAACTTCCAGGAGACTTTAGCACTTAACACAGAGAGCTGAAGCTGCTTAACTATCCTTAAAACTGCGTGTGTCGGGAACAGAAATGATACAAAACCCAACTTCTTAAAACAAGATTTATTGGCACAAACATACATGTTACAAATGTCTACAATACTCTTGGATTGGAAAATAAAAAAGAATAATAAAAAAAAATCACTGTCCACAGAAAAGTACAGCAATATCAAACTTTGTAAGTAATCACAATTTTTAGCATCAAAATTCATGCATTCATCATTTATAAACTGAATTCCACTGACCTCCAGGTAAAGCACTTTAAGAAATTTCTCGGTCTCCACAACATTATTTTTCCTGCCCGGGTAGCTCTAATAAGATCCAAATGGAATCTTTTCTGTAGGGTCACAAATCACACAAATCTTGCTTGGTACAGCCGAGTCTATGAGAGGAGAGGTGCTGTTTGCAGCTCACTCTCAGGTCCTTCCCAGTGCATTATCACTACGGAGTATGATACTACTGTGCGGCCTTTAAAGGGTGCAATTAAAGATTTGGCCTGGAGTTTAGTTTTTAATAAGGCAATTGAAAATCTACTTTTGGTTATTCCCATTAGATGAAGTAAAGTTTGAAGAATTAAAATGGAAGAGGTAGAAGAAAGATTTTTGCTTTGCATTCCCATCCCAGCAGCGTTTGAAAGAGGTGTGGCATTGCTAAGGTGACTTGTGAGGAGTAACAGTAATCTCAGCAAATCATCTTCCCTGCCAGTCTAGTAATTTAGTGACCAGTCAAGGTTTTGTCACTGACCTCAGACAGTACAAAACTAAACTTTACCAGATGTCCCGAATCTGACCCTATGCCCCACCTCAGCTTCAGTGTCAGAGGAGCCAGTTTCACATACACAGAGGGGAGAGAATGCACTGATGTCCTCAGTGTGATCAGTCTTAGTTCAATGTAAATGAGGAAGAAAGAAAAGTTCTTCAGGTTAGTGGAAGCTCTTTGAAAAATACTCCCACTAGATCTGGAATTGACTCTGTTCAGATCAGCACATACACAAAAAAAAAAAAAAGGCAAAAACATAAGCCACATAAATTTATGAAGGTGCATAGTGCACTTGCATCAACCTTACTAAGACAGAGAATATATTAAGTGGCAGAATTGACTGGGGAATCACCAGTCTTCAAGATTTTCACTACCCATAAAGGCATGTGCAACCTGATCCAGACTCAAAGATGACCTTGCTTCAAGCAAGGACTAGATAAACCCCAGGGGTCTTTTCCAACCTATTTTTCTCTATCATTCAAAGGAAAGGCTTCTCCTCTCCTGAATTAGAATGCGGTGCTGATAGCTTCCCTATCAGGCTTGGATTTAGTAAGGACGCATTGAAATCACTTCCAGAAGGGATCATGCTTCCCTCTTCACTCTGGGCTGAAGAGTGCGGAATACTCAACCATCTGTCCATTTGAAGTCTACGGCACTGAATTGATTAGAGAGCACCTCCAGAGGCTCCTTTTCTCTGTTAAGACTCAAGCATGTGTCATCAAGGAAAATACTAATTAGCTGGCTACGAACTCATTTCCTGCAATGACTAAAACAAGTTTCTAATAAAGTTCATGTATTGCCACTAAGAGAACGTTTTATGCTGCAAATAAGCTAAAGGTTGCTCACAGTCGATACTGGCTACGTTTCACCTCTTCCATACTTGGAAAGAGAACAACATATCACCCAAATGGCAAATGCTTCTCTACGCCTATGAGCACTCCGTTTGGAATGGAGCAGGAAAAAAGAATAGGAGTTGTCAAATAAAAGTTGAACCTCTACAGCAGTTGGTGTTTTCCCCTCAAAATGTATTTTTGCAACAGACAAAGGATGTTTTTAATCTCTGCCATTGAGTAGGAGGTACTAATTTCTAATCTTTCAGTGGTGCTGATACACATAATGTGACTAATATATTGCCACATATGTGGTCGGGGGAGGGAGGACTTTTCATTTACAACACAAAGCAATGATGTTTTCCATGACAAGTAGTGGGCTATCGGTAACATTTTATTGTGCAGTCCTGTGAGTGTGTCTTAAGTACAGCAGCATTTGGTTTATTTCTAATCTAGGGAAAAGGCAAATGAAACAGATTGAATTTAGTATTTCTAATGAGAAAAAAATATTCTTTTATCAATAAATGGACTGTGGAAGCTAATTATTCAATAATTTCTGTAGTTGTAGTTGCTAAATTGCTTAAATAAATAATACTTTAATAGTTAAACTGTATACCCATACTACATATTCCTACTTCTAGTCAGAATCTTTTTTCCCTTTAAAATTCATGAAAGGCTGGATCCAGCAAAGTGATTTTCCACCCTCTCCTTAGACCCTTTATTGGTGGACAAGCACAGGTACTAGAATGGAACAAGGGTAAGCAAAATAATCATGCTGCATCAAAAAGAGTTCATGACTGGCAGACCAAACTGCTCTACATCAAAGTGGGCGTTCAGTTTGTATATTCACTGCACCAAGCATTCTGGACCCCTTCTCTGACAAGAAGTCCTTGACTGCTTCTGTGGCTGCTGGCAGCAGCATGGCTTTGGCTGGTATGCCCCCAATGGTGCGCTCTGCAAAAAATACCAGATCATCCTTCCTGAAAATATCTCCTGCTTTCCCAAGAAAAAGAGCGAAAGGGAATAAATTCAGCTACATAGCTTGGTTTAAGTACTGGGCCATGCACACTTTCATAGACCAGTAGTGTTTAGTTTTAGCATACGAAAGGTGCTCATGGATAGCCCCTTATAAAAAGCAGTTTACTGAATGTTGGCTGCATTTCACTTATTTTTTTCCCAATTACTTTCTTATCACACTGTCCTTATTTGCTGTTTTCTCTTCTGACAAAACTGCTGTTACAACAAATGTTAAATGCATTTAATCAAAATTCCAGTGCTACAATTAGTGTAGCAAACATGCTGCTATCTAGCAGTCAGGACTCTTCTTTTGTATTACATAACTTTGAACCAGGTTAAGGTCCAGGAGCTGTATTCTGCCTCTACTGTTCTAGCCCCATCAATGGAAGCTGGCTTGAGGACAGCAGGGCACTATGGGGAGGAGGTTCTGCTCCACTCAGGCCTGCTTCAGCTCTGACTGAGGTCAACAAGAATAGTACAGCAGAAGGCAGGGCATCAACTCAGAGGTCAGCAGAACAACCCTAGCTCAAATATGCTATGTGCCAAATACACTACACTCCAAAACCAGAAAGACTTTCTAAGACAGCGAGGAGAGGCTCGAGGAGTAATGAAGAAGCCGGACAGGAGCTTTTTTCATAATTATCTTTGTTGTTCTCTATGATATTTTCTCTTTGAGAGCAAGTACTTTGTCCTTTCAAACTAACAGCACATGGCTTCTCCCGCTGAATAGAGTGTTACGTATGAGCCACGACACTGTATTCATCTTGAACGAGTACAGGTTATGATTTTTGCTTTGGAGAGTTAGCAGATGCGATACAGCCATGACAGAATGAGGTTACTGCAGAAATGACTCACTGTTGAATAATCAAGTGTTTACTTCACCAAAACTGCATGTAACCAGACTACCACGGTTTTTCTGCTTTATTGTAAGATGTAGCTTTTAAATGTCAGTGCGTCAGGAAGAAAGGTAAACTCCTTGGGTGGCTCAGATCTCCTTTTATGCATGTGTTTAAACGCAGACAGTCTTCTAGTTCTCAATGGAGAAAAAAAGCTAAAGAGGAGGAAAGAGGAGGCTGAAGAGGAAAACAAAATCCTTTCCTGAAGTGGAATAGAGAAGTGCTTCTGAAGGAGACCAGATGAAGAAAGAAGAATTGATGTGAGGTTCCTATTTGATCCGTTTCATTCCAACCTAGGATGCCTCCTAAAAATAATGTCACCATCTGAGACATCTTCAGCCAATCATTTGATTCTAGACAGAATTTAATTTTTTTTTCCAAACTTTTGGGGTTTGCTTTTCAAGAAGGTAGCTTGAGAGTGCTTGCACTTTCTCTTGTATGAAGAAACACATGCTCAGATGTATCTCATCTACCCCGAGCGACCAAAATCAGGAGAACTGGCTGGAAGAGCATCTCACTCTTCTGACTAAACACAGGGCCCAAAGGTTATGAACTGTCACAGGTCTAAAGTTCAGGTCAGGACATGAATCCAGACCAAAGAGACTTTGGTCTCTTTGAAGCCTTTCTCCAGTACTCACTGTGTACACTGGTAGCAAGCCCAGTGCCTTATATGGCTACTGCTTTAGTCCTCTTCCCTGTTTAAAGGGCAGGAGAAGCAGGGTTGAGATCTAAATCCTGGATCACACCCAAGTGCTCTCTAGTTTCTTTGCGAAGGTGTAACACCAACATGTGTGACCAAAGCACTGTCATAAAAAATGTAACAGATGATTCCACTGGCTGGATCACCTCCTGTGGAACAGAAAAAACCTCACTCTGTAAAAGTGGGAAGAATAGAAGAACATCTGAGCTTCTAAGAGTTCCTGAAATTTGATTCTCCCCTGGTAGATGCACTTCTGAGACTGAGATATCACCATTTTACAGGTGTGCTCTCACGCACTTGTCACGTAATGAACTTGCTCTTAAAAGCTAAAATCCCTTGAATTCAGACAAGAAGTAGCTCGGCTGTTCATAAAGTTATATGAAGCCCTGCCAGCAGAGCAGTGACAGAACTGAGACACAGAGAGAGGAGCATTTCAAAAGGTCTTGCTACCCAAATAAAAACATAGCAGATTATGACTGTTGGAATTCATTCCTTGCACAGTTAATACCGTCCTATTCTTCTGTCATTGGGAGTGTTTAAGTCACTTACTGCAGATCATTATTTAGAAAGAAAAAAAGACAAGTATTTTACTTGCCTGGACTGTTCGTGGGGCTAACCTCACGCACGTTCCGACAGAATTCAAGTGCCAGCTTTCAAAAAACATCAAACTGACTGCAATTCTGGATCATTTCTTGTCTTGCAGAACCTAGGGTACATTCAGAATCTTTATCAGATTCTCCCCTCCTCCTAATAATAATATTGGATTAAGTTGGATTCACTGTGCTGTTACATAACGCTGTCAAGTGAAAAACAGGTCAAGTGCCCCGTTTGGACTTCCACACTACTCACTCCTGCATGTTCTGTGTGCCGTTTTTGGGGGGGGTTAAAGCCACATTTATGTTATTGAAAAGTGAGCTAAATTAGAAGGAGAAAGTGTAATGCCCAGCAGGACCTTACTAGCCCGTGGATAGTGGATACAAATAATACTTCAACCTCAGAAGCTGATAAGCACTCATGGGCAGGTCAAACAGCAGCTGTGGCCCAAGCAAAGAGCAGTTCCTAAGCGTGCCATTTCAGCTGTGCTGTTTCTGAACACGTGCCGTGATAGCATCCCGGCTGCACAGCCGCAGCTCAAAAATCAGAAAGGTTAAGTGCTGCTTAAAAGGATAGAATTTTCACATCTCAAACAATGTCTAACTCTGGCTACCAAAATCCTTGCTCGTGGCCAAAGTCTTCAGTCAGAAGACAAGATGGCAGTCAGAAAGCAATCAGCCTCGCAGCCCCTTGAGAGTTTGCTGGGGAGTGGGTAAAAGGAAGCCCTTGTGTGCTTTTTGTCACCAGCCCAAGGTAAAAACCTGGGCAGTAGTTAGTGATGAAGAGTGGTAGTTGAAATTCTACCCAGTAATTGCAATTCTAAGCAGTGCTGACTAAAGAATGAATTAACCTTGTCCTGGGAAATTTACCTTTCTAAGCAAGCAGTTGTAGCTGCACGGACATTTTAAATGTAGAGGCAGTGAGCAATCAATCCTGGCTTCAACACAAATAAGATCTCCAACTGTGTTTATATAGATTGTCCTCTGTACCAGTCTACATATAGGTGATGATGTTGCATAATCTATGACCCTGATCAGTCCTGTATTACCATATTCTCCTTGAAGAAGAGTTAACCCTCTGCAGGAGCAGTTCAGTTCTGGGTTTGTGCATCAGGGAAGGACATACTTGCTCATGCTTCCTGGGCTGCATTAGAAATGTCACACGTCTTATCTTACTGACTGCAACCAACCAGCACAGCACAACTAGAACACATTGAGCATTCATGAGCACGTTATACACAAACAAAGAGTCAAACACATTAATTTAGCATATTTCATTAGCACACAGGAGGAAAATGTCTCTTCATAAACATTGTACAACCCACTAGAAGCTAGGTTTCTTTACTAACTCTTCCTTGCAAATTGTCACCAACATTTAGAAGCCATCCCTGTTAGTGTTTTGAGGGAGAAGGAGTACACATGCCACAACTACCAGCTTCTCCACTCTCCCCTAAAGCTCTTATTTTGATTTGCTGTAAGATTTGCATCCTTGTAGCAGTTTCAATACAGTTTCATTTGGAAACTTTGCATCCTTGTCACTAGAGAATCCAAACTCTTTGATGTGTGTTTGCAGTTGTATCAGCTGAGCAGTCAATTCAGCCTCTCATAGGAGAGGGCACCTTTTACATCAAGCATCTGTTGTTTCTGGTGGTGCTGACTGTAACATCTCCAGTGAAAGCTGTCTTCATCTCATGGGTCCTTTCAGCAGTCCTGTGGAGAAGCCCTGTGAGGATCAAGCCATGCTCAACACTGGTATGGGTGGCAGGAACTCACTCTTAGGAGACAATTCAGCCAAGTATCAGCCAAATATCTTTAAAAGGGTCTTGAAGTTGGACAGCTTATTCTTTTTCCAGCAAAGGCTCAATTACAGATAGCACTCAGTTGTGGCATTTCATGGAGTCAGGACCTTCATGACAGCAGAGTTTTCTGTGTGGCTCATGAGGACTTTAGCACTGTTTATGTACTCACTCAGCTGAAGCACTGAAGTGAACAAAGCATACCAGGGAGCCCAGTAGCACATGAGTAACTTTGAAAGTTAATTTTCATTAAGACTGAAGCCAGTTACTACTTCATGATATGAAACAGTACATGTGAATATGAAGTAATATATATAGAGAAAAAAGAACACAACTGGAAACTTCCAGTACTTATTCTCACTGCAAAATTCTGCACAACCCGTATATACATCCACTACAACAAACCAGTCCGGGTCTCTGCTTTTTTAATCTAAGACCATATCAAGAGAGATGCTCTACAGTGGGAATAGTATTACATGGGAATAGTATTACCATGATTTATAGGCCCTAAATAAATAGCAGGAAAAAAAAAAAATTCTATGAATTCCTCTTAAAAATTCTGAAGGAGTTATCCTATAAAGACTCTTTAGAATTTCCTGTCTCAAAATTTGATAATTTATTTTTAGCTTTATTAAACTATTCCCTGCTCTCAGCAGGGGGGGTGGATTCTAGAGCTCTAGAGGTCCCTTCCAACCCAGACATTTCTATGTTTCTATTCAGTGTTTAAAAAGAAAAAACTAGGAGTCCAACATTTGGGAGAAACCCTACAATATCATCATGCAAGAACTTTTTCTTAAAGTGTAATATATCATTTCTCTTAATTACACCAAATGTTAAACTAAGTATGAAAAATGTCAGCTGAGCACTTTACAAAGAGGACGTTATAGTTTATGAACTGTACAAACACACACACATTACCTTTGTTAAAAGCCTCTTACCACCACCACTTTGGAACACTGTTTCTCTGCCTTCCTCTTCTCTGGGCAAGCTTTGCTAGGTACCCTTCCCTTGCTTGGCCTCTCTCCACTGTTCCCTCTATCTACCCAGACCTCCTTCTTCCTGATTTTTGAACAGGCCTCACAGGAGAGACCATTTGTTTCTGCAAAACAGTGCAGAGGAAGCTTCCCACAGTTGTGCTTTACGTTAGGGCCATTCAGTATTGAGGACTGGCATTCAAGAGAGTTCCACAAAGCCTGACAGTGTCTTGAGTTTTTAGCAAGAGTCTTTATCTTGGTCACTTCTGCTGCTTGTGTTACCGTTTTTGGATTTCACCTGGCTTTTTCAAGATTGTGCTAGCTGACGCTATTGCGTTTGTCATGCGCTTTTCTTTTCTGGCTTTCACCCTGAGGCCATCCTTCTTGTACACAACACACCATAAGGAACAATATAAATTCATAAAAGGTGATAATCCAGTCCTATTTGTTTTCTGCAGAGTTGGATACTGCAGCTAATCTCAAAAAAAAAAATCAGTGTTTGGTTGGCTAAGTTAAAATAAGATGCCTTACACAAGTACTTGTAGGTACCACTCTCCTGGATGGGAGTACCAGATACTACCTGAAGAAGTTACAACTGATAGCAAATTTTGCCATCCAACTTTAGGTTCTCATATTGAGAGTTTTGGCCTTAATGTTTGCCACAACCTCAGGTTTGGGTCCAATCCACCTGACAGTGTCCCTTTATGCAGGAGCTTCCCCACAGCTGCATTCTCTGATTCTGAGATGTTTAGGTTGCTTTTCACATACTACAATTCCTGAAGGTCAGTGCATACACATTTTAAGACACAGTGATAAGACAGGGTATGGAACTACTTGGCAGTATTTAGCTGGTACAGTTTCTTGTGGAAACAACAGAATTCCAAAACACACCACACTGAATGCTTATAGGTTATTACAAGCAAAAATCCCAAGACACCAGGAATTAAAAAGCGGAGTTCAACAAAGGAACACTGATATTGTTGGTTGATATGAACAAAGTTGTGCCACGTCTTCCTTCTTTGCCTTTTCAAGTGGAGAAATAAACTGGAAAAGGAAGCAGAAGGGAAAAAAAAACCACAAAAAACATCCAACCATAAACCAAGGGTTATTAAAGAGTTATTGTTGCACTCTATCAGAAGTGTATGCTGTCAGAGAATGGCAAACACATTTAATACATCTTTGCTCAACAGCACGACACATACGCCTTCCTAGCAGGAATGGGGATGCTCCTCCTGTGTCAAAAGGAGTTTGGAGCAGGAACTGGAGTAGAAATCAGGGGAGACTGTGGCTCAAAAGACAGAAAGGGCAAGGACTAATGGTGATGTTAGCCACCATCTCCAGCTCCAGCAATACCTGCAGTCCCACTGTTGTACCTCCTCCTTCAGTATGGAGACAGCTTGCATTTCCAGGGCCCCACTACCAGGAGGGTAGGAAGTCTGGCTTGAGCCATGTCACCACCCATGGCAGCTTGTTGCTTGAGGAACTATCCAATTTATCTGCATCTATAGCCAACCCTGCATGGAGGGGGTGATCTTGTTCCCATTCAAACCAGTGACTGGAGAAACCATGCAGGCCTTGTCTGTGACAGCACCTGGACACTTGATGTCAACAAGATTTAAACACATACTCGAGAGCTACTGTAATTAAATACATCATTGAGTTCAGTACACAAGGTCCTTCCTGAAGCTGCAACCTTTAGGCATTATTACAGAAGGATCAAGTAGACTGAAAAAAATAATTTAAGATCCAGAGCTTAAATACATTTAAATCTCACTAAACTTGCACTCAGCCTCACTAGGGTGAGCCATGAACTGGGTTTTATGATGTGACACTCAAGTGTGATTAAACACCATAAAGCCAACCTAAGCCATGTTAAACCTGCTATGTCTGTTTCTACGTTTACCAGGACAGGCATCCAACATTTACAACCAAGAGGGAAACAATATTACTAACATTACTACTTAGATATCATTTCAGCCTTACCTTCTAAGGAGAAATTGAGCTACCTTGTCTGCTTTTTTACTTTATTAAGACATGTATATATGCTCAATGATGCATATATACACAGCAAGCAGTTCAATGGCTGCACATCTGTCTTGCCAGGATGCTGCACTAGCCTGCAGAACAAAGGCCCATCTTTCCCTTGAAGCCTGCCACCTTGAGTACCCAGTTAATATAGTTAATTAATATCCAGCCATTTCCCACTCTTGTCATATCAGTGTTACGAAACCCTAGAATTATTCTGGGTCACTCTGGTGCCAGCATTCATAAGACTAATACACTGCCACATGTATCTCGATCCATTTAGTCCTGTTTACAGGTGATTCTGTAAGCCTTCCTTACAGAAGCAACGGAGAAAAATGGAAACATGCTGAATACAAGGCATGTCATTTGAGATCTGGGAATTAATTCCCATCCAGAGTCTAGCCTCCTGGTGAATCTCTTCTGGGTTTCTAGATGGACTGTCTAACTCAAGAAATCTCCCTTTTAGGAGTTAATGCCACATTACACTGATGTCATGTAACAGTTGTTGCTAACACAGAGGTTACATAAATAAAGTGTTTGGTTCCTGTCATTACAAGATCCCTGGCTCCCAACCAGCACGACTGCTATTATTCATTCATATGCTATTTTTCCCACAGCAAATGTGTGGAACGAGGTGGTCCTTTGAAACAAGAAATCAGTAAGATTTTGGGCCATCTTTTAACAATATTTAGAAATGTAAATTTTCTGAAGCATCAGCATCTCAAATTCAGCTGTTTTGGTGGGAACTAGGCACCTACATGTTTGTTACAAATTCATCTGATGCTCGTTTGCCTGTAGGTCTTCACCTCCTTTTTGCAGGCAGGTGGTAATTCAAGCATTACTGTTCTCACTAGGAAACACCAGGGCTGTGGCACTGGCTGTAATGCAAGGAAGGTATCTGAGACTGCCTTAAAAATTATATAAACATGAAAAGGGAGAGTCTTTAATCCCAGGGAAAGTTATGTAACGTGCTAATGGAAAATACATTAAATGTCAACAAATTCTACCTCTGTAAGTGTCCAGAGAGTTGGCAGCAATTCTCACTATAACAGCATGACACTAGAAGGGGAATTTCACAAATTCATCAGTTGAAATATATCCATTCTTTGTTTCGTTTTATTTTTTAATATATCAGCACTTTGTAAGGCACAGAGCTATTGAGATCATAAACGAAAGAGAAAATGTATTACTCACTTATAATTATAATGAGAATGACTGCGCATACTACACCAAGGATGATCATCATCTATAAAAAGAAAATTATGAGGGAAAAGAAAAAAAAAGAGAGTAAGTCAGGTTTTCATAAGAAAGACATTAACCTCTCAGGTTTTTTTTTTGCATTTATTTAGTGGCTCATTGCTTGCACTTTCCATTCTTGCAAAGACTCACTATACCAGACTTGTTAAGGCTCCAAATTTACTGTCAGTTTTAGCAGCAACTTGCCACCAGCAATGGTCACAGACTTTTGTCAAAGCGAGCAATTTCTTACCCCTTAGCTAAAATGCAGTGACCAACCTTGTCCATTGCCAGCAGTTAAAGAAAAAGCAAACTTCTAAAGTCAAACAGCTCTAGAAGTGATTGAAGTAGCTGGATTCACACATGGCCATGTACCAGGCTAACTTCACCACTTTTCACCACATTCCCATAGTCAGGGAGGAGGCAGCTGGAGATGGCTGATGACTACCAGCTCTTTGTGCTCATTTTTTGTACTTGTGCCCTCGAGGGAGGTAGCCCAAGCCAGCCAGCATGGTTGCCAGTGGGTTAGCCTGGAAATAGCTCATTGCAAAGCTGAAGTCTGTTCCCACATCAACAGATATATCAGAGCCAGCCGTGCACAGACCATACATCTATACCAAAAATGAGTTGTGCGGGGCAGAGGCCCCCACGTGGGACTTGCTGAATGCTAATGAGGCCACCAGAGATGCTGCAGTCCAATTTCCATCATCACCCCGGTGAGAATGGAAAGAGTGAAAAACAACAACATGAACACGGCAAATCAAGGCCTTCATTCCTCCCATTATATGCTGGGGGACACTTCAGGAGATTTTTTTTTTTCACCTACTATCCAGAGTTTGGGAGCCAGAAGAAGGACAGGGAAATTCTATTTATCAGGGTAAAGCAGGAAGGAACAATGAGAAAAGGAGAATGAGGGTAGGTTTGAAGGTCTAGTGTAGTATAGATCACTGTGACTACTGCAGTCAGCATGGATGAACCTAACTCAAAATCTGTGTCCATAGCCCACTGCTTCCCATACCATCAGGCAAAACAAGTAGGCAACAGCTAGAAGAGGCCCAGAAGAACTGCTCAGCTGAATTTCTAACCTAGATCCACTTATTTCTGAAGCATTTGTGTGTGCAGTTTAACCAGAATATTTTGCCTTGCTTTACATTTCATAACACTGCGGATGAAAGAGACAAAGCAGGCAACAGACTGGTGGGAGATGCATGTAGGATTCTTCTTTGGGAAGAGGTAGTTTTATCTGTGTGGACATGAATGATCAGCAGTAAGGGTGCTACTGAGGAGAAATGGAAATAGAGGTGAGCTTTTGGCATAGTGTTCGTATTGGTGGTGCATGAGTAGAAAGCAGCAAGGATATGGGGTGTTGTATGAATAAAAGGAGCCGAAGTTTCTAGGTCCAGAAAACACAAATCCTGGAGGATGTCTGAAATAGGAAAGGAGCATGAGATTCCCTCTGCTTGTGGAAAAGGACGAGACTTTGAAGACAGCAGAGTGAGCTGGCTGATTAAATTCCTGCTCTATCCTAATCTGCCTCTCTTTAAATGACACTGTCATTTCCTCCCTTCTCACAACAGTTTGTGGAACCAATTTTTTTTTTTTTTTTGTAGTTTATCATCCTAAAGAAAGATCAAGAGACTGATGACCTCCCACAAGGAAAACGCTTCTTTTCTGCCCCTGCTAAAGCTCACTGCACATGTTCAGATTTTGTGGTTCACCCAGGGAACTGAACTGAATTACATGGAATGCTCTCCTATCCCTATCTGCTGGCACTGACCAAAGCATCACAATTTGTATCTACATTTCATATACTGCAGAAATTAACGACTAGGTTCTGGTAAAGATCAAAGTTGCTTGACTTTTTATCCTAGACTCTACAGAGGGCAAGGCGTCTCTTTCTCCCCTTGACAAGAAGAAATCACTTAGAGATGCCATCCTGGCAGGTAAGGTCTCTCTAGATACACATGAAAACAATATCTGCCATGATTCTTCATGAGAATTTATATTCCTTACCTTGCAATTTTTCCACCAGTATTTTCTCTTCAGTTTGGCCGCACTGGTTTCAAACTGTGAGGCACCTGCTTGTAATGCATCTGCCCGGTTGTCAAGCTCTGATAGCTTCTGGTCTCTTTCCAGCACCTTGTCGACGTTCATTCTCATGATGTCCACCACCTGCAAAGGCACAGCCTCATGTTAGACTCCACGCACAGCAAAGCTGGAGGTCACCCCTATGTTCACACTCTGCAATAGCATGTATCCTACTGAAACCAGCTGTTTGCCTTTATGGTACATGAAGGTAATTACTGGATTGTGCCCCAAAACACCTGCCCATGGAAACAGAGACAGGGAGAACTAGATGAACACAACTATACTGTGCTCTCATGCACTTAAAGGTAAAAAAGTGAATGAATACCATACATAACATAAGTAGTTTCATTAAAGTTTTTGATTTCTCTTAGCCTGCAACTAGCTACTTCACTATAGATACAAAAAACTGAGGGAGACCAGTACCTCTGTACTACTGTTTGGATGACATTTGTCCAGTCAAGACTAAGACCAAGCTATTATTTTCCTTATACATTTAATATAAGTTCCTTACCTAGAGAAATTGGCCAGATAAAGCCCACTCTAAAGGAAACTATATGCGTTTCCTCACCAAGGAATTTACTTACTGTGCAGATCTTTCTGGGACAAGATGATTTCCCAGCCATAACTTGAATTCCTTCCTTCACATGGAGGAGGAGAAAATTTTACCTAAGAAAATTCAGCCCAATGTGTATCAGAGAGCTCAGGCCACCTCATTGCACAGCCAGCACACAATAGGGAAGGCCCATACAAGTGTGTATTTTACATATCAAGTTAGACAAAAATCCTCTTTCCACAAGCCAATAACTCTGAATAGAAACCCTGTACAAATTCATCGCTCGTTGAAATGTTAGTGTACCAATCTCAAGACAGTTGTGTCCACTTATCACAGCAGTAAACATGGTTGCTGGGCTGTTACGTCTCAGACTCTGTAATAAGGAAGTCCATAGTTTTTGTATTTAATGTGATTTAACTATTACCTGCAAAATCCCAGAGGTATTAAAAAAAGACAGTTAAAACCAGTGAGATGTGACTGAGAGTGAAAGAATCTTTGAAAAGGCTGACATAGGGTTAAATGCAGTTCCAAAACTCAAAAAAAATGTTTCACTTGTCTACCAAACCTGAAACAATATCAAATCTTTTGGTCAGCCCGAATTTTCCTACTTGCTTGTCCAACCCAAAAACCTTCCAAGCACTTAACTTCATATAACATTAAACAAAACCTTTTGTTTTAATTTCTCAGCTAGTGTTTAGCTGAATTTTGTCTTGGTACAATGATTTGTAGTGAAAATTTTAAACTCTTTGAAAATGCAGAAACAAAATACTGTAACATTTCCTAGTTGTTCTTTTTTTTTTTTACCCAGATCTATTTATTGAATTTAACTTGACTGGAGTGAACACTTGTCCAGATAAGACTGCATTTTTGTCAAATAGGTGTTCATCTAGACCTAAGCCAAGGTCTGAGCCTTACAGGAAGGCTCTGGGATGCCTACAGAAATCAGGGGGGAGAACCCAACATGGATACAGCTGAAAGGCTCTATCAGCATCCCTATAGCATTAAAAATGTCAGTCATTTTACTAAGACCAAAACTTTTCCCTTGTGCAAAGTCGTGATAGTGTTGCTGAGTTCTGGATTTGGGTCTGAGGGGTTGTGCAGAGCATCGCAGGAGCAGCATAGCCTGTGAAGCGTAGTGCTGTGTAGTTTGGTGCCACCTACAGATTACTTCCCAACAAGACATGAAAGGAAAACAATCAGGAAAGATCTAGTAGGAACAAGAGTGTTGAACAGATCAGATCCTTACGTACTATAAACCAGTGACTTCACCACATTGAAAGCCCAGCAGCAATTTACTCCCTTGGCTATTCTACACTATGATTTTCCTGTCAAATAAGGATCTGCTGACCCTGTGCTACCCACTCTAAACCCATACCAACCTCAGCCTCCCTCTCACACAGGACAGGAAAAAAAAATGGATCCTAATTTTCATCAGCATAATCTTCAAATCCATAATGCTCACTGTCCCCTCATGTTGGCTAAGAGTTCCTGCCAGAATTCTTTTATTTTCAAAGCATACGTGGAGCTTCTGAAAATAGAGACCTTTATTCATGTACATAGCTATTTTCTAATGTGTGTTTTATTGCATTGGCTTGGAAGAATCACACAAGCCCCAGCCACTTCCCCTTGGACAGTAAGCAATTAGTTGCTTAAGTGTTTGCAAGGGTTTAGCAAAAGTCCATACTTAATACCCAGCACACAAATCTGCACAGCAGGAGTGCAAAGATGCTACAGCTGTGACTGTACCAGAGGCATCCTCAGGGACCACATTCACGAGCAGTGGTATGCTCACTTATTCCCATTAACACACCAGTTAGATGGACACTGTCATTACAGCTGAGGTTGTGGGGCTACAAGAATTTAAGGATCCAAACTGGAACAGTCACATGGTCCTCCAAGACCAGCAAAAGAAGAGTGAATTTGTTGAAGATGCAGTTATGGCAACATGTATGAGTGCCTGCCTTTGGGCATAAATTGTGATGATTAATCAAGAGAGCTCTGGGTAATGAACACAGCCCTTAGATGTACAGTTCTCATGGTTTGAATCTGTCCATAAGAAGGGGATTGTCTGCTCTTGTGAAGCAGCCTGTCAGGTTAGCACCTAGCCTTTAGGAATGAAGAAATGTGTTAAGAGAGACAGTTCCACTCTGACATTTCCTCCTAACCTGCCTTACTGGCATGAATTAAACTGGCACCAACACCCAAGTCTGTTCTGCACAAAGCCCAAGGATGTTCATACTCAGTCCCTCTTGCACTGTCTGATTCCCCACAAATGCCATTCTCTGGTAAACTCCATTTCCTATATCCAATGCCTTGAGATGAGCAGGAGTTGCTGGATCACTGAGGAGAAAATAAACCTTAAGAAAAACAATAACCACATCAGCGCCCTTGTGGTGAGCCACTTACCTCATCCACTTGGGCTTGTGTCTGCTGGAGTCGTTTGTTGCTTGACACATTGGTAGCAGGAGGTGGCCCTGCAGGCCCAGCATTAGTGGGACCTTGGGTAGAAGCGGTTACAGACCTAGGTCAAGAACAGAGGACATAAAAAAAATTACTGAAACCATAATTGCGTATTCACCACCCTTTTTCTGGAACAAGTCAAAAGTACCTCTCACTTAAAAGGAGCTTTCCATTATCTCACAGCATACATTTTCCATTGCTGGATCATGACCCTAGTGTCCCGTTCCCTCCTACGCTGCAATTAGCTTTCATGTTATTTCTTGATAGGACCTTATCAAACTCTTTCCCTTGCTGCCTTTTTAAACAGCAAGCAATTCAGATTATCTACCCTAAATTAGGCCAATGGCCAAACTAACCACAGGCCCAACTAGCAGGGCAGAGCTTATTTCCCACTAAGAAAATAGACTCTGCTCTGCGTCTTTGGTGTGATGCAATAGGGGGCAGGGCTGTGACTCTGGCTTCCCCCTCAGCATGCCAAGTGACGCCCTTCCCTGCTCCTCCGTGTCTGGCTGGAAGCTAACCCAGTAAATATAAATGAAAGGAGAAAGAAGTGGAGGAGGAAGTGGGAGTGAGAACTGCACACTGCATGGGGTTAGTCAAGGCATTCACCAATGCTTAACCAGTGGTCACCAAATGCACACGCCACCAGAGCAGCTGGCCAGGCTTGAACATCTGCCAGAGAACCTGGATAAATATTTGCAGTAATGCTATGAACAGGGACCTGATCTCCTGTGCATCAGCTCTTTTCTTAAGCTGACTTTCTCCAGCTTGCTCTGAAACAAAAGACAAAGCAAAATGCAGACAAATCATCCTACTAGCCTGAACAGTCCCTCAACCTTAGCCAGTCATTCTTCACACCCACTCTTTAACCTGTAAAACCTCACTTTTCCTTTCAAGGGACCCTTGTCACTTCTTCCTGCAGAGAAACAAAACCCTCCCTGAAGCTGCAGAGGATCTCCCTAAGCATGTGAAATGAAAAACATCACAAATCCCACTCATGCATCACTAGTGCCTTCCCGCAGTGACAGAGAGAACACAGCATTTCTCTGTGAATCACTCCTTTTATATCCTGGGGTCCAATTAACGGTACTGGACTTACAGCCTCACTGTCAAAGTTAGTTCCCCAAAAGTACCTTGAGCTGCGAAATTCAGTTTGACAGTATCACCCGTGTGCTGAGATCCCTAAAGGCAATGCAGACCCTCACAGGCTCGCAGTGACGGAGCAGCTGTTGGCGTACCAAACACTGCCCTATCTCACACTTCTTTTTGTTTTTAACTGGGGGTGAGAACATCGTTATCAAGCTTTGGTTGAAAGAGCCATACAGGAATTGCTCATCCTTTGAGGACCTCACAGCTACTATTAAAAATACAAAAGACCAGATGCTGCTGCCACCTGCAATGGAATTACTCTACCCAAGGGCCACGGGCCAGGATTCCAACAGGATTTATTCTGAGTTTATGTTTGTTGTCACGAAAGATCAAAATCTGATTGTAGCGCATATCAGACTTAAATAACACAAACCAAGATCTCCCTGGAGTATTAACAACTTTAAAGAGAGTTCCTGGTACAACAACAGAGATAGAATTGAAACTGTAAAATCTCCTTCCAGTCAAGGAAGTAAATAGGATTTTTCCCCATCAACTCAAGCAGAATTTTTTTCTATGGAAACATTGTGTCCCACTCTTCACTACTACAAACATTAACGCAGCTCCCCTCTTGAGCTATGCACTGTTAGGATCCCAGAGAGTGCAGAAGGGAAGCACACAAGAAGTGTTTCTCCTGGCCACGTGTTTTCACTAGTAAGCAGAGGTTAGAAACGCTGCAGTGCTCTTGGTCAAAGCTATGCAATAACTCAAAACTTCAGCACTCTGACAGGTATCATTTTCTGCCCAGTAATTTTTGTGCACCTCCCAGGCTGTCCTTAAAATGATTTGGCATAAAGTGGACACTTCCCAGTTTGTTCTCTTCTGGCATCCTTGCTACAATCTAGTTTGGTTTCAACTGTATTTCCTGGGGCAACTCTGCTCCCTGGGTAAGGGAGGAATGGGTGGGCAGAACAGGTGGGTTTACAGCTGCCCTGACTACCCATCAGGAGTTACTGCAGCTACCAAAGAGAGATGGCAATCTCTATGCTGAGGTACAGCAAGCTTGTATTTAACATACCCATCTTAATTAGTTACATAAAAATCTAATACAAGAGTAACCAGAGGTGGGTGCTGCCTGCAGTGCAGAGCAACCTTTTCCAAAACTTTTGTCTCTGGAGTTGTGCTGTTTACACAGCAGCTGTCTTGCTCACAGCTTTGTGGGTCAGAGCAATGAGCTGCTGCAAGCGGGAACGCTCACCAGAAGAGATGTAGCACCCATCACAAAGAGGACAGCACACATTCCCAGATGGACTCTAGGAAGTCAGTTCTTAAGCACACGGTTTTAATGCCACCAGCAGCTCTTGCAGCTTAAGGCATGAGCCCTCCCTCACCACAAGGCAGCAGGTAATATCCAGAACAGACAAGCACAAAGATACCTGCATCACCTCTCCTCCTCCCAGCCTCCCAAGGCACTTCAGCACAGGACAGAGGGGTCTCCATGCTTCTGGCTCAGCCCTACCAGTGTCTGAGCTCTGTAGAAAGCATCCTGGCTGGGCAGCAGCAGAAGGCAGTACCTCCGTGAGCTATTATGGCTCCAATCCCACAAGGCATCTGTTTGTCTCTGAACTGAAGTTTTCTAGTCAAGAAGGAAATTGTCACTGGAAAGTACCAATATTCTCTGGGATATCTTAGAGGAAAACTACTAGAAAGAGACTCCAACTTATGCTCTTATTTCCTCTGTACTGTGTCATATCAGCTTACAATTTCTCAGAAGCATTATTCAAAGAAACTTATGCAAAACATTAGTAGTATGTTAGAGATGCTTTCTTTTGAAATACATGAAGCATCACAACTTTAAAGTTCAATTTCTCATGGCCTAGAATGATTTTTGGGAACTAAAAGAACACACAATATAAAAGACCACAGAATCCATAACAAAGCTCCATTATTGGCCCAGACTTATGTACTAGATTTTATTTTTTTTTTAGAAGAAGAAAATATTACCATTGATGCCAAGAATCTTCACTCCCAAGAACAGGCCAAATTAATTTTGAAAGGGCAACAAAGCTGTATTATTGTTGGTAAAAAAAAAAAAAGATTTAAAAGAAGAGTATAAAACATTAAAACCTTAGCAAATATTCTTAAATGGCAACCACTCTGCAATGTCAGAGCACCGGGCTGCGCTCTGGGAGAGTGACGAGTGCATTTACTTCAGTGCAACTATACCACACCCTTAGAGCCTCAGAAGTTAGGTCACTCTTTATACAGAATTAGACACACCCCAAGTCCCCACCGTGCCAGACTGTGCTTCAGTTAGCCCACGAGCAACACGACTGATGGAAGGCAGGCGCTGGATTTGCGTGTGTACGCAGCCACCTGAGGGGAAGCATTTGAGTAAACTGGTCTCTGCTTACTCAGACATGCCCACTTCTTCTGGTTACTTGCTGGGTATAAAACTAGTAGGTCAAAATCATGACTAAGAGATTTATCACCTCACCTGGATAATTTGGAAGCAGTTTACTACTTAGCTCTGAGGGAGCTGCAACTCTAATTAAGAGAGAATTGGAGATCCCCTGTGTCACTCTTCTCCATTTCAGCACTGGCTGAAAGAACATTAAGGATGTTTTGGGAAGCTGCTGGACACATACTTCCATTTTTGTCCATATGCGTGAGCTATGTAGGAGAAATTTTCTGTGTTAGTCGGGCTAGGGAAGGGAAGGGCACAATACAAATACCAGGAGGATGCCACAGCCAGCACTGTGACTTTAGTACAGTTTACACTGGGACATTGACAGCTGCTTTCAGCAACTTGCTTTATCCCATCCAAAGTGCTTCGTAAAGCCTCCAGATACAAGATCTAATCCCTTCAAAAATCTTTATCCTAACAACACTGCAATAAGCTATGGAAAAGCTATTATCTCTGCATATGGCTGGGAAACAGGTACAGGGAGATTAAGTGACTTGCTCAGTGGCACAAGAGCAGCCCAAGCCTCTAATGCCATCCTTCTACTTCCCTCTTCTTCAGCTACTGACTCCAAATCAAAGCTCACAACCGATTTCTAATAGTGGGAGTTATTTTCTACCCCTCAGACTTAAACAATGAGAAACACAGTTAAATGTTACATCAGTCAGCTTCAGCTGGTATCAGCTGACAAAGCTCAGGGCAAGAGGCAGTGAAAGTGCATCAATGCAGCAGAAGATGTGGCTAATGATCCCTATAAAACCGGAATGAAGGAGGCAATTTTCTATGAATTCCAGTTTGATTCCTCTTTCCTCAAACCCTTTCTTCGTTCACATAAACCATAAAATTGCACTGCCTCTCTGTTTTATTTTTTACTGTCCAGTTACCATATTTATGTAGTAAATATTTACTGCTGTAACCAAACATTTTTAAGACACTGTTCTTCAATTTGGTCTTCATTGCTTAAGTGGGGTTTGACAGTCTGTGATTCCAAAGGCATTTAAAAACAAACAAACAAAACCCCAAACAAAACAAAACCCACAAAACCTCCCTTGGTTTAATTGTAAAATAAATCAGAACACTTCCATAGCTCTGTACGCTTGAGATTTAACTCTAAAACAATTATTAAAATTGGCTATAAATGCAAATGCAAACACCACTTTAGTGACTACAGATGTCAGTGAAGATCCTGGATCTAACAGTAACTGTAGAAACAAACCACTCTCCCATGGTCGCTGGTGCTGAGAGTGTTCATCTGTGAATTTAGATGCATCTGAAAGCTCTGAGGCAGGGAGGATCTCTAAGGAAATAAAGCTTTATATCACTGGGGGTTTGCTGTTAGTTTTGAACTTGCTTCATTTATTCTTATGCAGTAATAGCTAAAACAATTTTTCCACTACTAATTTGCAAAAAGGGACTTTTAATGATAATACTTGGAGTCTTCTGCTTTCTGAAGGGGTTTGCTAGTTCCTAGTTTGCTCTTAATGGGATTCTACCACATAAGATTTTATTTCTGCTGTAGGTCAGTTTATCCCCGAGTAGCACAAAAGCTTTCTTAACAATCAGTGTGGCTATATGGAGTTGGACACGATCCCAACAAAATCCAGCCTAACCAAAGAGGGCCGACTAAAATCCTGTGCTGGCCTATGTAAATTAACAGCTAAACTCCTGAAAGCTCTGGGCCGTCCACTTGTGTGTGTAACTGTACAAGCTTAACAATAACACAGGCCAAATGGTTGTGTGCAGGCAGTCATGGTTCTATTTGGGAATATAGAGGTGAGTGTGTCTAGAATTCAAGAGATGTTAGCTATCCATCCCAACACCACCTACCAAAACGTTTGCTTTTCCCCTAGTGAAGTGGGATAGTGCTAAATGGCAAGTCCCATTACTCTTCAAAACCACATGCTAAGCCTGTCAGAGATGACTTACTTCTAATGCCCACATAAAATTAAGTGTGCTTCAGAATTAGGTTCTCAGCCTTCTTCACAGTAGATAATTATGTTCTTTGCCTGTAAAGAGAGAGGACTCTTCAAAAGAAAACCCTGACTAGAGAGCATGAGCTACCCAGTTCTGCGATAGGTGCACTCGGCAAAGAATTGCTTGTCGGGTCAGTTGCTCACTAGTTGCACACATTTCATATTTCAAGTTGATCTGCCTCCCTCCAGCTATTAACTAGCTTACTTTAATAGGCTAAGTTTATCCTTTATTTCATTCTACTACCCTCATTTTCACAGGCGGAAAAAAAACCCAAACCTGCTTTATGAGAGCAAATGATTAAACTGGGTAGAGTGAAAAGATAATTAGGTTAATTGACATAGGAATATCACTACCGGGCTAGTGGACATCTACATACTAGAGGTGGAGGTATCTTCAGGCTATGGAAAGATGTTTTCAATCTCTGAGGTATCACAGAGAGAGCAGAATTAACTCCCAACAAGAGCAAACAGGATTCCTCACCACCAGGAAACCATCAGTGCTTTAACAGAGATGTTGCTCTTATAACTGTGCTTTTCAGTGCTCCATCTAAGCCCTTCAGTATGCACTAAAGCTGTGACTATTGCCAATTAAATGGCTACAGACTTCACCGCAGCCTCATTCCATTCTATGGTTATCATTTTTAAAATGATTTCTCATGCTATTTGTAATAATTGGGTAGTAATGAGTAATAGTGGTAGAAAACTAATTAAAAAAAAAGAACAAAACCACATAAAAAGGGAATTAACATTTGAGATGTTTTATTTTCATGAAGAAAGTTCTGCTTTGAACACATTTCTGCTCTCAAATGTGATTTTCATGTACTACCATCAATATTCTACAAGGGCTCTCCCTTATTACAAAATATTTATTACGATCATCAGCCAAACAATAATATCATACATTTTAATGCCCTGGGAACACAATTAAATAGTCCCACCAGTTTATTATGACTGCATTTGACTGCATTGACCACCTGGTGTGCTAAATATGCAGAGAGGAAAACCAGAGGAACCTTAAAGACATCATCTTTAATTTGATCATCATTTGTTAAGCTAGTAACGGGTGACCAATTTATCTTCTCCAGTATCTTCTGTTTAAGCCAAATAGGGATTACTTAAAAGGGCCAAAGCACCTGAATTCTCTATCAAACCACTTAGTTCAACTAAGTAATTTCTGTGACAAACATAAGAATTTTCAAGAAAAAGTTGCATTATTTTCACTAATTCCCTAAATTGTATTCCTCACAACTGCCAGTTGTGGTGACTCGGGTGGGGTAACAGAACAGTCAGAGAAGTAACACAGGGCAGAATTCCTTTTCTGAAAGATCAACACTACAGAATTTTCAATCCGTCTTTCACCTTGCTGTCATCTTTTGCAAAGCCTGTGGCTTAAGATAAAGTCAACAGAATGCAGGGATACTGATTCATGTGTTAACCAGTGACCACACTACACAGAGTAGTCCGTGGCTTTGCTTGCTGGATGATTAAGGGTTAGATGACTCAGGGTGGTAGTGCACACATTTTGTGTTCACAAATTAAAAACAAAGAACTACACTACAGAAGCCAACAACCTAGCACATGCTAAAGTTAAGCGATAACCTATCCTAAAAACCACCTGAATGTACAAACTAATTCCACCATGTCTTTAGATCCCAGCTTTAGATCTTCACATTTAGCTGGACAAAAGAAAAGTTTAACAAAAATGTGTGGAACTAATGAAGCAGACAACCAAGTAGACAGACACTGCTAATAACCCGTAACCTACCTGATCCACTTAAAAGAGCTTAGTTGCTACTTAACCTGCAGTTAAGAATTGTCTTGACCCAAACTAGACCAACCAAACCTGGGCTCTAACACATTGCGATACCGGTTTTAATTTTCACACCACAGCACTTGCCTCTCCCAAAAGCAGAGGTGCGTGCTCCCCATCTCCTCCCAGAAGGGCAGAGCCCCAAATTAGCTCTCTGGGAACAACTGCAAGAGGGAATGAAGAGATCCATACTGCTAAGCAGCCAATGGAGCTGGTTAGCTTGTGGGACAGCCCCACTACAGCTCACTGCACATGTGACTCTGCTCACCCACCAGCAAGATCCTGTTCAGATCAGCAGAGGACCCTATCAACCCTCTGGTTACCAATCAGGGTAATCTCTGATCAAACAACTTTTCTTCTCCCCCCCAGCTAAAAGAACTGCAAATCTACATACCTAAACTTAGAGAATGGAAACCACTAAACAACTCTGAAGGAAATAATCTCTCTTTGAGGTAACTTCCTTGGAAAGTTAGGCAAAAAGTTAGGTTTACTGGACATTAAAAAAAAAAAAAAGAAGTGGAGATTTGACAGCAAAGTCAAATCCTTGATTTTTTTCTTGTGCAAAGTTACTGATCTGAAATCAGAGAAGGAGAAAACTGACTGCAAACTGAAACAACACTGGAATAAAGCAGAAAATTGCCAAAGCATACCAGGCTGTAGGAGAGGGAAAACCTAACACAAGAAAGTTTCACTCAGTGCCTTAGTGAGATGTGTGAAACAGCTCGAGAATAACACAATAAATACACTGCAAATAGTCAGTATCATTGCTGTGATTTTCCTCTCCATATTGGAAGAAGAAACACACAATCTGTCTTGGAAACTAGAGAAGAAAGATAAAATTACCAAACACATTGCTAGATAAAAGTGTCAAAAATTCAGTACTCTAAAGCCGGAGTACATCTGAACAAGCCAATGATGATAAACATCCTGGTCTGCCCAATATTCCAGAGTCACAAACCTCCATTTCTAACCTCTGAGGCAATCACTACAGACTCAGGTCACTGGAAATGGCCAGCTTTAAACAAAGTCTCAAGTCCTGTTTCTGAAGAGGAGTAGAAGAACTTGAAGTTCATGCTTACGTGGTACATTATGGTCAGACTTCACCTATGTTTCTTATGCCAAGGAGTAAAAGTATCCACTCTTTCTAACTTTTGGTGTAGGATCATGGGCTATACCCAAAGGAGGAAACAGGCAGCAGCTGGGCAGGGGGTGGGAGGGAAGGATCAGGGGAGAGTTTGACTCAGCCATCCCCAACTGACTGACTCATGTACTGGTGCAGAAGAAACTCTCAGTTTAACAGTCAGTTAGAAGTTAACTCTGATCCAGAGAAGCAAGGAAACTCTCAAAGGGATAGTAAGATTGATATGCTTTCTCGGCTTTTATGTAATATTTTCTGTATCAAGGATGTTTTCTGTGCCTGTCTTTTGAGAAACCCAAATTAAAATATAGGAGGAGGCTTGGGGGCTTTTCATTTGCCTCTAAATTACCTCCCAGCTTTCTTGTTGCACTTCAAAATTAATTCAACTATTAACATGTTTGGGTTGGTTTTTTTTTAATTAAAAAAGCCCCAGCAATAATAAAACAGCTGAATGTCTCATGTCCATCAGCAGTGAAACATTCTTTTAGCTTTGCTATATACAACCATTCGGTGGCAGTTTCATCACAACTGAACTTTATAGAGTAATTACCATCCTTACTTATATTAAAGCTTAATTATCAGCGGGCTTATTAAACTTAAATCTTCTCTAAATACTTGGCCAAGAGAACTACAGTGAACATTTTATCCCACCTATTTATGACTTAAACAGCAGTCACACAGTATGGGGAAGTGTTAAGAGAGTACAGGAAAAGTATCTGTACAGAAAGCCAAACTTTAATCCTTGTTTCTGACAAAATGTTGTGTCCAGAGCTTCCATGAAATATAACTTCTACTTACAAGTGACCGTGTCCTTATCATAGGTGCTCCAACTTTCCAGTGTTATGATTCATACACGATGTATTTTCTCCCCAGTTTCTACATCCATCAATTACTGAGATTCCATTTAACCAGTCAAATATATTAGAGCAATAAAAGGAAAATGCTCATTTCTCATGCTCATTGAAGAATAAAACCAAAACAAAACAAAGAAACCAAACCCAGAACATTCTGAATACAAAACCAGAGTTCTAAAGACCTCTTAAAGAAGATCTTTAAGGCTACTTTGCCAAATAAATTAGCAAACTAATGCTAATTAATTAAATACTAGCTAAGAAAATATTATATGAACTATCTTGAAACATGTTTTGAACACTTTAAACAGGTAAAATCACAGCCATCACTCCTAAACTCTTCAGACTGCTCATCCTTGTGGGATCATGGACAGCCTTGTCGTTTCCCCTTAGACTATGCTCCCAACTTTATCAGACAGATGTTAATCTGTCCTTCTCTATAAAAGACCATCTTACACAGTTATGTTTAAATCACGTTTCCAGAACCCTTACTATGATTTCAGAAGCTTCCAGACATACTCCATGGGTCAGCGCTGAGGCTGAGATATGGCATCTGGTTTTGTAATTTAGCTGAGGTATTTAAATCAACGTTGTGCACACCTGTACATTCACAGATTTCTACAGTCCAGAAAATGAACTTCACTACTGCTTTTTAATCCCAGAATAAGTCCATACAACTTCTACTAATTTGGTAAAGCCCAGTTGATCTTGGTTCTATGTTTTAGTCTCGTTACACTCAAGAGACTGCCTTTTGCTATTTGTTAAAATGCTTAGACACTGCTGAAAATTTGAGTTGCATCATGACAAGCAACCCAGCCCTTGGGGTTCTCTAGATAAATGGAAACCTCTCCTCCATGCCTGCTGAGTATTGTTATTTTGCTTCGCGTTCATCTGAAGCTTGGAAGTTAATTCTTTTTACAATAGCTCAAAAGTAAGCACTTGCTGCTCATCTCCATTTTTGAAAACAAAAAAAAAGGTCATAAGGAAAAATGTTTGAGATTTAAAGCTATGCTATGCTTCAAAAGTTGAAGACAACTGAAATTGGAACTGTCCATATGTTATCAAAGTGAGAAGAAGCAATTGGTGAGAATCACATCTGGGACAAAGCAATTCATTTACAATAAACCATAAAGTTCTGTTCGTATTTAAAAAGTCAGATCATTGAAGCATTCCCATTTCCTTCTCTCAAAGCTACTCCTCAAGCTCTCTCTTTCCATCTGTGTTACCTGCCTTGCAGGGCGAAGTATTACCTCTTGCTATGGTGGGTTGGGGTGGAGATACATACTTTAGTTTTGGAACAAATTTTATTCATACAGTTTGTTTCCATAAAACAGCTGAATAACTTTCTACAGCTATCCCAACTAAATATTTGGAATCAAATCCACCCATCCACAACAAATCCAGCCTACCTAGAGCAAAATTCAATGCATTGATAGAGCTATTACTTTTTTCAATTTTTATTTTTTATTGCTCTTTGACTCCTGTTATCTGTTTTTACTTGAGTCATCACTGGTGCCAGTGCTTTAACACAGGCCTGGCACAACAGGTTCCAGACGTACAGTTCTTCAGACACTAATGGGAACCATGTCTATGGCATACAGGAGCGTGATGATACACCAAAGAGTGCTGTAACCAGTTCCCTAGGTAACAAAGAGATACTATTAAAAGAGAAAGTGGTACCATGGTGGTAAATAAATCAATGCACACAATGAAGGCCCGCAAGCATGACTAACTTTCCTAGATACTGCAGAGAATAGGGAGGAGCAGAGCATGTAAATTCATGTAGCTTGTATCTGTGACGAAGTAGAACGATTTCTCACCAATTAGAAGGTCAAATAATACCCTCATTCACAAGTTCCTTTTAGGCAGCCAGGAACACTCTGCCTCCATCGCTTTTCCTCTTACCTCACCACTACTTTGTCAACTCTCTTTCACATTACAAACAGCTACTAAGCAACAGGCAGTTTGCAGAGAATGAGTCATTATCATGTGGCTGATAGGCTGAGAGCAGGATGGAGATTAGTGACCTGACAACGCACTGCCCCAGAACCATTGTGCTTCCAGATAACCAACATGGCTATCACTGAACGAATGCAGAAAAACTAATGTTAAGTGCTTTAAAAGTATACAATCCCAAGTCATGACTTATAATTCTCAGACAGATGTGTATTCCAGAAAGAAGACAGCTATACATCAGGTGCACAGCTGACATACGGCATTAAGTATTCCACACCAGTGAAGTATTCCCTCGCAGTCCAATAATTAAATTAGATTTTATTTAGATGGCAATATGAAATCCTTAGGCTTTGGACTGATAGTTAAAAATCTGGGGAGCTAAGAAGTAAGTGGGGCATAACCATGCAAGGTCAGTCAGTACCCACTGTAAGCAAAGTTTCTGATGTAACTGGGAGTGTTTCTGTCAGGAAACATCCTTTTGACAGAGGTTTTACTTTTCTGTTTTCCATTATGCTGTCCTGGGGAAAGAAAAAAAAAATATATCTGGGAGTTCACCTTGTTCATTCCCTTTTCTGCAGCCAGGACTGACCTCTACTGCAGATCTGAAACAGGTTTGTCTGCCTCAGCCTCATCTGGTTTTCCCCCCAGTAATATTTGTATCAGGCATTTTGATGGCTCATTTACCACTTCTAACTCAAGCAAAACTCCTGGAGCACCAGAGAGCGCCATTAATCCTTGCAAGTTGGCTTTGAGCCTTAGGGCCCTTAAGTGAGGGCTGGCCAAAGCATGGCTGTAGCACTGGTCCTCAAGCATGGACCAGCCAAAGGACAATAATATCTAGAGAAGTTGTGAATATGAAGAATCTTAGCGCCTACATGACAAACTTAACAGCAAGCTCCCTATTTTATCCATGAAGTCCTAGGATGGCTGAACACCTATAGAGCAATCCAGTACAGGAAAGGAACCAAAGTCTTTTCTTTTGCTAAGTTTGGTAGAAATCACACTGACTCTGGAGGAAGCACCTACAAAATCTTTTGCAAAGTACGTTGTAGCCTGTGAAGAGACCTGTTCAAATCAAAGCAGAGTTCTCTCATCGCCTGTTGTCTTTAAAACCAGGCTGAAACAGTTTTAGTCTTAATTAGATTGGCTAGCTTCCTAAAAAAAAGAGCAGCAATATACTCATAAAAACATTGAAATTTGCAGTACCTGCTGTCTGTGAATATTTAAATGAGTTAACTGGGACAAATATTATCAGAAAGATAAATTACAACATTATTGGGAAAACAGGTTTTGAAGCCCGATTCCAGTATTCAAATTGAGGAGAAAATTACAGAACTAATCCACCCTAAACAAACAGACTACATCTCAGTTTTTCCCATTGTATTTCAAATAAAAACAACAATCAGCTTCTGAGTAATGCACTGAATAACAATTCTCAGAGATATTTTTTTTTTTCAAAAAAAATCAATGTTAGATGCTCAGAGTTCTCACAGGCAAAAACTGAAAAGTCAGGAAGATAATAAACTGTGAAGTGCTGATTCACTTCAACATCATAAAAGTTACTAGTGCAAGACTTTGTTATGCAGGCTATTTAAAAGAAACTGAAATAATTCCACATATATATCCATTAATATATATGCATGTATGTGTTCATGTTATCCCAAAACCAGTGACCGTCAGAGCCCAGGGAGAAGATGCTCGTCATTAGATTATTCTCCAGTCTAGCAAACAGAAATCATAATGCTCTAAGATTAGTGGGTTAACAATTCAAATGGTTAAATGAAGGCTAAATTCCAAATAAAAAGCCTGAACGTCACCAAACCAATCTTTGCTGTAATTCAAACATACTTCAAATGGCTTTAGGAAAGAAAACTGTGTTGCGGTTTAACCTCTGCTGGCAGCTAAACACTGTGCAGCCACTCACCCACTGCTTCCCCATTCCACTCCCTCCTAAGGGATGGAAAGGAGATGGAAAGAAGAAAAAAGCTGAGACTCTGGGGGTTGAGATACGGAAAGTTTAATACAACACAAAAAGAGAAGAAAACAACAGCACTAATAATAGTACTAACAAAATGATAGACAAAGCAAGCAATAGAAGCCAGGAAGGCTCTGTCTGTGCCTAAGACACCAACTTTTCCTGCTCCAACACCCCTGAAACTACAGGATGAAACAAGTTGAAAAGATGACCTCCCACCCTGGGCCAGCCCTCCCCTTATAGAGGGGCAGGACTCAGCACGGTATCACATATCCCACTGGCTGGTTCTGTCGCGTATCCCGGCTGGGACCCTTCCAGCCACAGCACCTCACAACTGCCTGGGCCAGAGGCTGCTGGTGATAACCCAAACCAAACCCAAGACACTGGAAACAATATAGCTACAGGAAAGAAGTCAGAATTGAATGGCATTTTGGCCTTAGTCTGTGTTTCAAGCTGCAGTTCATTTGAAGAACAAAAAACCTCTATTTGAATTAATTCAATTTGTATCAATAACTGCTAAAACAAATTTGGGATAAAGTGTATGCTAGATGATTATGCTAATTTCACCACACTGCCACAGCCAAGTTATGCAAGTAGATGAACTGTAATTTGTAACTTGCAGAAAAACTAATCTTGTTATCAATCTCATCTTCTAGGGTCTTGCAAATCTCAAAAGGTTTCTTTCTTTTTTTTTCGGCTCCTTAATTAAAAAACCTACACATAACTGAAACAAACAGCCTCTGGAGGTAGATCGCTACAGAAAATACATAGCAGAAAAAACCCCTATGTTGATGTTTAAGAGCTTCTGAGTGACTCATAATAGGTACCACATGCCTTTTGTGACAAGAGGTTTACAGGCGAGTAAGTTAGTTCAAAAAAAATCAAGACAATATTTCCATTAAATTTTATCTGTTAGTGCCTGCTGGAGACCATTCTCTAAACTGCAAAAGTCTTTCTGAATTATTTATTACAGAAAGTATTGGCTATGAAATTGAGACCTTATTCCACACTGCATTTCTCCTGTTACATTCACAACACAGACAGCCCAAATGCATTTCAGTTCCATGGTTCATTAACTAGTAGGGGCAAACCCTGATCCTCAGGCTTGGCTGTTATCTTTTGTAACTTGTGAATGTCTAATTAAAACCTCTAAAGATCAACATGAGAGTAAATGTGCTTCTGCACTAGCTATTGCAGGCTGAACAGTTCTGTACAGTGAGATTCCTACTGTTCCGTTTGTAACCTTCGCAAATATTTAACTCTCATCCAGTTCAGCACAAATTCTGAACAATGAGACACCCTGACTCACCACATCTATAATGCAGATAAGTCCCTATCTTTCTTGCTTGTTAGCTTATAGGAACTGGAAGCATCACTTGCAATATTTGTACACGATCAAGTAGAGCAGAGACTGAACTCTACTGTAATGCCAAACACCAACAGTTTTAATATGGATCTGTTGTTCCTTTCAAGCAAATATGGAAATTAAAGAAACACCCAAAGCTCTATCTCAGCTTCACTAATCCTGTGAAAGCAATGACTCACCTAGTAATGGCTTTCCATAAATTAGGCAGCTAAAAATGGATAGGAAGCGTGAAACCATTAACACTTCCTGTAGTGTAAATTCTCTCACTGCATGTGAAGAAAATCCATGGCAGTAAAAATAAGATATGAAGGTGTCAGCAGCCATCATGTTTAGATGTGTTGTTAATAATTCAAATCTTCCTCCTTTGGAAATGGAAAATGTATTTTCTATTTCCCTGATGCTATAGACACAGGACTGAAAACAGTTGTTTCTGGTTTGTTGTCTTTAAACCTGCTATAAAGGATAGCTCCGCACTGAGAGGATAAACACTGTGTAAAGCAGAGTACTACTGCAAAGAAATGAGTACTCTTCAAAGCCTGGGACAATAGCCACCTCAGTGGACTGGAGAGGAGGCTGAATTCCACCATTTTAATTTATCAAACCACTTCTCCATTTTAAACAAAATAAATTGCCTACCCCAAAGCAACCCATCTAACGCGCACGCATGCAAAGAAAATACCAGTCTCTCTGGATTTTATTTCTAAAGACAGAGCAGACCACCGAGTTGTCAAATAGAACTTGCTTTGCATCATAATGCTTATATGCAGAATAGCTCCAATGCTTATATGCAGAATAGCTCTTGGACAGCATCACGGAAACATCTAAATTGGGCATTCTTTAGACACCTTTGCATAAAGCAGCTGTCATTAAAACACTGGCAATTTGAAAAAAACACCTGCATTCTCCTCAGCAGATGTGTTTGTTCCTCTGCTGAATATTTTCTCACCTAGAAATATCACACTTCTCACAGAGTATTAATATCTCATCTCATAATCTTTGTAAGGCCAACTTACTTGTCTTTTTGATCACTGATTTAAGTGTTTTTGCAGATACTGATATCCATGATGCTGCTGTTTGAGATGTGAAACTGAAGTAAAGGAAGCCTTGTTCATCCTGACAATTCTCAATTTTCTGTACTGCTCCCGAAAGGATTTACAAGGTTGGATCTTGTCAGAACAAAAAACATGAAGCTTTTCAGAAATTCAAAAGTTCTATTTGGTGTAAGAAAGTCAAGGTCCTCACCTTAATTCCTCACATACTCAAAATTCATTTTCTTCTGACCTCAACCTACAACCAGTCTTTTCTGTTATGAAAGAATGAAGTCAAGTTTGCCTAGTTTGCTCTCTCAAAGAGACGGCCAAGAAGAACAAGCACAAATTATTCTACTTTGACCAAATTAAAGGAAATTGTATCTCAAAGCAGTGGAATTCCCTTTGTTATTTGACAACACAAGGGAATTACTGAAATCCTGTCTCCTGTCACCACAGACAGCCTGTTTGATATGTCCCTGCTGTTAGAGACCTGAAATGCATGCTACCATCCCAGTACAGTTTCAGAGGAAGGCTATTTCCATGGGAAAGTTAGGCTAGGAGCCCACTGTCATTTGAGCTGTAGATGATGCTTGCCGGTTGATAAACCTATAGTCAATCTGTAAACAAGCCACCTCAGGAAGGGAAAAGTCTCCAATACAGGCCAACAAGTCACATTCACCACTGGGAAGTTGCAGGGAAAGGCAGATTTCAAAATAGACCATCTGTAGGTTAACGAGGGATGAGAGTGAAAACAACAGAAAACTGCATTCAGCGTCTGAGTCACTGCCTAAGACAGCTGGCTGCCTGCGACTGTTGTGTGACTGTGCTGTCAAGAGACCGAACGTTGGCTCTGTGCCACAAGCTGCAAGTGTAAACACCTATATTTGTCTCCTCCTTCCCATACACTCACCAAGTTGCTATCCCCTGTTACTCACGATACTTCCCTACCACCCTTCAAATAAGAGGAGCTTCTAATTTTTAATTCTAAATCACAGATGACCTTCTTAAGGAATTAAGAAATCTCTACCAAGTACCTTCTTTCACTATTTACAAGCATATTCTCATCAGCAACCTGCAGAATCAGTTTCAAAACAAAGATTATAAACATAAGCCTTTTAGAAAAATCCTTTCAACTAGAGGAGTTTTGCAAATGACAGCACGGATCCGCACACTGAACCACAATTACTCCAGTCCAGGTTGGGGGAACAGCTGCCTTTTTCCTGTTCACTCAGACTATGTAATGCTTAATTCATTAGGAGTTACCTTCTGAACTACCTTTTGTTGTTTTCCTACTTTTTTAAATGTTCTCCTGCAAACTACACAATGCTACTGTAGCTTCTCAGAGTGAAAGTACCTGGTACAGAACAACTGAGCTCTGGGCTGAGTCTGATCTAGAGCCAGTAAACATGTTGCCTCTGAGGATCTTGAATTTTACTTCCTAAATAGATATGACCTATTGGACTCCTTTTCCCTTTCCTGGCTAGTACTCAAGCACTTAATCACTTAAGGGACTTTAATACTAGCAGCTATTCAGTACCATCAAACTTAAGGTTTCTGGAGTTCTTTACCTTGCAACAAGAACTACAGATTCTTCCAAGACTACAGAAAGTTACTTGGCAATCTTGGTACCTCTTGTTCTCTGACAGTGCACAAGAAGGAGGTATTTCTGAGAGTCACTTTGCTTTTCTCTCCAACTACAGTGTTCCTTTCCCCAAGGTGTAGACGCCCTCTTGACTCATACACACACACACTACCTCACTTGTTAAGCTCTTTCCTCCACCTAAATATAGGGAGCGTTTGATTCTGCAGTTATGTTTTAATCTTAAGACAAAGTGCCTTCTTTCTACATGACAAATTTCACCATCCACCATCTCATGAAAAAAAACAAAGGGCTGGGAGAGGGGGCTCAGGATGGAAAACAGGCTTTCTTTCTAAAACTGGTGGTGAAGGAGATCCTCAGCAAAGAGCTGTCTGGAAGCCAGCAACAAGAAAAATACCAGTTTGTATAGTTTGTAATTGGCTTTGCCAGGTGGGGGTTAAAGAAGGAAAGCACCTGTCAGCTGTGATTTCCGTTAGGAGATCATTCTACTGCTAAAACATTTCAGTCTCTGCACAGAACTTAAAATCAAATCTGCTCATTGTCCCCTCGAGTTAACTGCATAAAACTGATTGGCACAACAAGGGCAATGTGACCGTATTAATACAAAGGTCTTTGCTTTAACATCGCTGCTGTAGCCACACATCAGTTATGAAGATGAAATGCAAGAGACCATGTTGCTTCACTTACATGAAGCCATTAAGAACTGACAGGCAGAATGTGCAGGTCAGCCTCAACAAGCCAAGACACATAGGGCATATTATGCCTTCCCATCCCCTTCTCCTAGTCTCCCTGAAATGTTCAATGCAAAGAGAAAAAAACATCAAAACATTACGTGACTTGATATATTTTTGTATTTGTATCATCTAGTAAACAGAGTTGCTGAAAAATGTCACTGTGTGATCTTCATAGATGCGTGGGAGACAATATCACAGCTGTCAGGGAATGACTGTACAGCTTCTTGCTGGAAAGAAGTATTCAAACATTTTAGAAGCAGACTTTTTAGCCTGGTGGGATCCTTGCTAAACACTTGGGATATCCAGACTGTCAGTTGCTTCCAGGAAGATATCTGCTGATTCATTCTGGCAGTACCCGCTCTTAAGCGGAGCTCTCCCTGAAGCCCAGTCAGTAGGAAAGGCTCTCCACTGCAATGCTGACACCAGTCCAGAGAGCTCTGCCTTGAAATTCTTGGGTAAACTGATGGGCTATAAGTCATCACTAAATCTCAGTCAGCTTTTAAAGTGTAAGAAACAAGACAGCCAAAAACCTTCTGGCAGGACTGTTTCGTCACCCAGTGCCCTTCCGATGAAAAACAAAGCAAGCTGTATTTGTACACAAGTGTCCCTTGCAAATACGAGTACTTGGCCAGAAGCAGTCCTAGTACATCAGGCATCTGCCACTCTCACCCTACACAAGGGATGCGAGATCATTCTGCCAGTTTTGCTTATTGATGCTCAGTCTGGTGCCAAGTTAGGAATCTGCATTTTTACCAAAAGGCAAGTCCAATTATCTTGTGGGAACTGTTTCACACGATTTGATCCCACTCAGGCTGCTCAGCAGCACAAAGCGCCATCCCAATCAGTTTAGTTGCTCAGTAATAGCACAAAGTGCTCAAGGCCTTTCAGGGTTACGTGACAACTTTGTTTTGCTGCTGTTGATTAAAGCTCTTTGTTTCTTTGCTTCACTTCGCCGTTCCCCATCTGAATTGTCACCAGTCGGTGACAGCTGTTGCACACAGCTATTCTCTCTGTGCACACAACAGAAATGGATACTACTAAAGACACATGAAGGAAGGAAGGTGTAGCCATTCTCTACTAAAGCTATTGGCAAACCTAGCAGGACTTCAGGAAGCTTTCCCACAGATCAACCTGAGAGAATGTTCCCTCACTCTTCTTGTCTCTTTTCTTTCATCGCCGTTTAGGATCACCAAGAGCACTAAGAAATGTGCAATCTTCCAATTGCCCTCTAAACTCCAAAATAACATACAAAGCACTATCCAATGTGATAGTCTGTGCCCACAGCTGGTGGCTAACAGCAGATCAGGTCTATGCTTTCAAACAGCAGTGCCCTTTACCTTGCTGCAGCACACTGTAATTAAGGCCCTGAGCAGGGCCAGATTCACCAGTGTGATAAAGAGGAGCTATTTTTGTATGTGAATTCAAATGAGCAAATATAATTTCTAACCATTAACCTCCTGAAGTAGATAACAAGTGGGTTTAGGAATGATTAATAATTTTCATCATTTCTAGGAAAGCTTTACCAGGACCCATATATTTCTAAAATGCTGTCACATTGCCTGACTCGGGACCTTGGTGTCTGAAAGGGCAGTTAGTGCATTGTAACATCCCCCCCTTCCCAGCCAGCACGCCAACCTCTCACCTTTCTGTGGGTGCAGGGGAGATGCTGAGAAGCCCATGAGGTCAATTCCTACATCCTTACCTTCACAGATCCACACTTTCACAGGCAACTGTGTTTCATTAAAGCTGAGTACTTGGCGTGCATTTCTCACTTTGAAGGTTTAGATATTGATTCCAACAAGAACCGCAGTTGACAAGGCCAGCTGGGAAAGCTCACTCCTTGTCTCTTTTCCACAGGTACATGAAATCTGGACTGAGAAAGGAGATCTGGAGAGGCAGGGAAGATACTAGGCTGAGGATGTGTCCTGCTTTTGACAGTCCTAAAACAAGAAGTACCTGCTACCAGCAGAAGGAGCACTGTCTGCAAACCGTGCCTGTAGAGCTCCTGAACAGCCATCCCCACGGAGGAAGGATCCACCCCACAGCCATGCCCTGAGGCAACACGGTCCTTTGTGCTAATTCAACAGCCACCACCTGGCAAGATAAACCAGGGATTAGAGACACCATTTCCAGGAGTTAAAAACTGAGCTGCAAAGGCCACAACTCTATAGCAGTGGGTCGCAGCTCCTGTCTTGGTCAGGGAACCACTCCCTGCTACTACCAGCAAGTCCCATCTGTTCCAGTCCGCTGCATGTGACAGTGCAATTTGCTTCTCCTCTGTTATGGATCTGGACACTCTAACCTGATATAAGCAGATATGATTTCATTAAAATGTGCGCTCTGCACTCCTGAGAGAGCATTTACAGGGGAACAGAATGATAGCTTTTCCCAAACTCTCACCCTATTGTAAGACATGGTGTAGAGAGATGAGAGCATACGCTAAGCTAGAGAAGATTGCATTGAATATGAAAGATGAGAAAGCTCACTTGCAAGGAACCTGTGGGAGGAATATGAACTTCTGCATTCAGGCCAAATTTAATAATGCATTCCAGTGATCCATGTTTTTTGGTTGGTTGGTTTTGGCTTTTTTTAACTGCCGCATTTCCTCCCTTCTCAAATACCATGTGTTCCCCTTCTATTCCAGGTATTTCTCCAATACCCGCTGCGAACAGGTTGAAGATGAAAGTGCTAGCAAGTTATCATGGATGAAACATCAATATCTTGACTCTTTGGGAAACAGACAAATGTTAGCTTAATTGACTTTGATATACTTCAGTTTGACTCACCTTTTCAAACAGAAGGGACCTCTGGAGATCACCCAGTCCAACCCACAGTTCAAAGCAGGGCCCACGAAACCAAGTTCCTTAGGACACAATCCATTCAGATTTTCTAATATCTCCAAAAATAGTTTGCAAAACATCCCTCCTGAACACATGCACTGCAGTCCTTTAAGAAGTTACTTACAACTAAATTTTGCAACTTCTTTTCAAAAAATGCAAATAAGTCTTTTAATAATTTTGTAGCATCATATGTTTTCCTGCATCCAGAATGGGAAATAAGAAAAAAACATTTCCCCATGGTGACTGCCTTTTTAATACTGTTCAATTTTTCAATTTCATTTTACAATTAATTTTTTTACAGTTCAACATATGCAGCTGGTATAAGCATCTTAAAAGAAAACCAGCATCTATTCAGCATCAGGCACTAACAGTTGAGTACAGCATTCATCACTGTATATTTCTTCTCTCCAGCTCTTCTCTAGACCATGCAAGGAGTATTGTAAACTCTTTGGACAGTTCCTTTCCTACTCTGATTCTAGCATAGAGACACCATTAGATGAAGCAGCAGCTATCACAGCCTCTGCTGTATCCCCACCACTATCAGTTCTGTTTCTGCCTCCAGAGCTTCTTGCAAAGGCTGCCTCAAGTCTCCATGGTATTGACACATTTCATAATAATAAAAACTCCAGTGAAGTTCACAGCACTGACTCTTCACAAACACAAACTGTCAGCTAATTGGTGCTTCCAAAACACAAGCAAACTACAGCTCTCCGCTACAACACTTGATTCCAATACATTTACCAGTTTACATTTAGAAAGCACTGCAATAGATGAGGATGTACTTGAAAAAAAAACAACCACCAATAAACAAGCAAGAAAACCAAACCAAATTAAAACAACACAAAACAAACAAACAAAAACACAAAACCAACACAACAAACCAAAAAAAACCCACAGAAAATCCTCAAACCAAACAATAAGAAACTCTACACAGTTCCCGAAACAATGTGGTTTTGATCTTCTAAAAGGTCATCATAGGAGAATCTCTATCTTCTAGAAGAATTATCTTTTGATCCTGTGATAACAAGTCTAGCAGGTATAAGTTAACAGATGATATTAATTCTTCTTTACTCCAAAATTGAAATAATTTTCATTCTTCTGCATATTTCTCACTAAATTTTACATCTGAAGAGATCAAGGAACTTGATCAGGTAATTCAGATCATTTGGTCAGGAGCTTCCATTCTAATTATTTCACTCAGTACAAAAGCTACAATATAATTGCAACTGACAAAACACTTGCAAATGTACAGACATATCTCTCTCAATGAGCTACTACTTTACACAGAAAAATGTAAGGTGGTCATTACTGAGCAGGTAAAAAAAAAAGCAGCGCCTTGCAGTCATTTGGTGGCTGTTCAGTGAATAATGGAAAATATTTTAGAGGGCTCAAGTACATATATCAGAGAAAAAAAGAATAGCATCATTAAAAAACACCAGCCTAGCTAATTGCTGGTGATGGTTAAGAATAATGACAGTAGAAAGTCCTGAATGACGTAGGTGAGAGGATATTCTCTCTACAAGACCTAATTGCTTAAAATGAGCAGTTCAGTCAATTTGAACTGATTTGGGACATTCTGTACGGCCCCTTCCAGGGCAACAGAAACGTTTGGCTGAAGCTGTCAGTGAGAATCCTCCATGAGTTCTGCATCCTACAAATGGTGGCAAAAAGGCAGTGGAAGGAAGAAAAGAACAGGTTTAACACATTATTCTTCTTTCTTCCACCATGCCCGGTCTCCCAGGAGCATTCTGTACAAACATGGGTTTAACCTGGTGCTCTACAGCCTAAGTATTGGGCTTTTTTCAGGAAGACATCGTGTCAATAGCAACTAAAAAGGGAAAATGCTTCATTTGCAGACTGAGTCAGCTTCCACTGCAGTCATTTGAAGTGTCCTGTAAGTCACTCCACAGCTGGAACTCTCTATGCAAAGTCCCTGGAAGTCAACAGGAACAAGTTACGTATGGTTGATGCACAGAACAGACAAGTGCTAAGTCACAAGGCAAGGGACCCTTGAACTAAATATATTTGGGTTTCCTCTACTTCATATTAGCCTGTTTGGAAGAATGTTTGACACGACACACATTCATTTTGTCTCTACTTGTCACATAAAATTCCCAGTTGCTCCCATTCTGGGATTATTGTCTTCACCAAGGTCCTCAAGGAACAAAACACATACACCCCTCTCCGTTGATGTCTCAAGCAGCAGAATAAACTAAAGCTCCTATTCCCAATGCCCTTACTTCAAGGCTCTTACTCAGAGATGAGAGCTTCAGAACCCGCAAGCAAAGGTCAGAATAGAACCATGATGAAAATGGGGACTTTCCCCTCTTCTCAACATCATCTTCTCAGGTACAAAGCCCCATTTCATGGAGTACAGCCTGGTTATTTTCACTACAAGCTCCCATTACATCCCTTAAACCAGAAGAGCCCACTCCTTCATAGCTCTGTGTGTGTGAACCAACACTACAAGACCTTCAAACCATCATTCCCCTCCTCAGTCAGCCAGAGGGAAAGTATCAAAAAGTGTCCCAACTGAATCTAGCCTCTGTGGGTCTCAGGCAGCTGGCCACCAGATGTAAAACGCTGGAGAGCTCCAGTGGACTCAAGTCTTCCCATCAGCACGGATTCCTGGATCTCTTTCAGAATGCATTTCTAGCATTACCAGCACAAAACAGTTGCACCAATTAGAAAATTTCCCCCTCCTTTTCAACGTGGTTATACTTTCCTAGGACATGCTCTAGTTCTATGCACTTTTGCAAGCCACTAAACCCCCTTGAATCAGTGGATCAGTATTGTGTAAAGAACACTACTAAATTGGTTTATGTCTGCTGATCAGTACAAAAGAAAGGCAGGGCAGGAAGATTTTGCCAAGTTTCATAAAATTATGCCCACAGAAGGAGGGATAAGTACTGCTCTACTAACAGCAGGAGACCATAACCACACCGGTCTTTGCAGAGGAACTGAACAGTCAACAGAACAGACTCATGACAATTGGTGGAACCCTTTTAATCCCATCCATCGCCTCCAGGATGTACTCCTTGCTGCTTTAAAACAGGCAGAAGTAGAGGTTTTTTTTAGAAAGCTCTAACTGCTACCCAAGGAATGAGACAGAGCGAGGCAATTCTGCCCCAGGGAGAGCCAGGTGCTTTGCTTTGCTGCTTGTCTCACAAAAGTTGTACCCTTCAATAGAGCACATTTGTATTGGGCTAATGTAATCAAAGGCACCCTGCTGTCTGGTCACTGACCTAGCTGTAAACAACAGATGACAGGATGCCATGGGCTCCTATTATATATAATTACCTATTGAGATGTGACCATTGTTAAAAAAACCACCCAATGTTATACTTCACCTGCTGCTGTTAGTCTGTTTTCCAGAGAGGAACAAAGCCTGTAAAGTGCCTCAGCATTAAGCGCCATTTTCTTCTCTTCTCCCTTCACTACTCCTCATATCTCCTCCAAATAAGTTTGTTGTCTCTCCCATACACCTGGAACAATCTTCCCATCTGCACTGGCGTGGGCCAACCCTTCTCAGTTCTTGCTCTAAATCTCTCTTATAGCCTTCTTTCCTTCAACCTTTTTATGTCACAGCTTCCTCTCCTCTGCCCACACCAAGATGAAAGCTGTTACCTGAACTCACAACTGTCCTGGGTTGTAGTCACTGCAATAGAGATCACAGGGACAGACTCCCACCCGATACAAATCGGTGTAGGTTTGCTGGGGTGCTACAGGATCATCAATCACAGAGAAGATGGAGAATAAGGAACACTGTTCTCCGATTTCCAATACAACAGCAAGATTCAACAGAACTTGCTGTCAACCAGCTTAAAACCAACAAGCAGCAGCTTTCACACGCTGTGTGCTACAGCTGTGGATCTCCTTGCCCACGGGACACTACAAATGGAGAAGCTGGACACCTTCCTGAAAGAATGAAAGAACCCACTGGAAGTCATGAAATGCAAAGAACTCTCCTCAGTTTCAGATGTTCCCTGAATCACTGGGAACTGGGAAAGTATTCTGGGAATACTGCTGTCTAACCACTGTTTTCTTGTACTCTTCCCTGGGCACTCTCTGCAAGCTCTTTTAGGGGACAGCACGTCAGGATAGATGGTGTCATCTGACCCAGTGAAGAAGTTCTTTATTGATAGTAGCTCGCACCAGCTGAAGACACAGCATCACATCTCCCCTGCGTCTGTACACATACCTGCCATGAGTCTGTGTTTGCAATCTGTAGGTATAACAGCAGCAGTACCCTCTGCAGAGTATTTGGTGCTCACTAGCCATTAGCTTTCGTAGTCCAGTTAACTACAACTAAAGCTGCTGCTACAACCCAGCAGCTAATACACACTTATCTCTGTTTTTCACCAGTAACTGAGAAGCACATGATATTCATGCAGATGTTAAAAAAGTTCTCATTATAGTATCTGGCAGTGAAACAGAAGCCAACTGACGCTGCCAATGACAAGCTGTTTGTTTGGCCTGGCTTTGTTTCAATTATCAAACTGAAAGCCCATACTGACAAAATAGACAAAAACTGCTTTCCCTTTTTCTTCTAATTTTTACCGCAAGTCTGATGCAAATCCCCTAGAGGAAAAATACGACTGAGTTAGAGTAGCATTACTCTCTCTGCTTTATTTACAAATGTCCTCATGAACACCTATATACACCAACACTGAAATACACACAGGTTAAGTGTTATCCAAGTTACTGCTTTGTGCCTGAACAGCTTAGATTGCATAATACTGCAGTAGCAAACTCTTCTGTTAATCATTGAAGAACAGCTCACACACATACAAAGTGTCTGATATCATCATCTGGCTTTTGCTGTAAACACAACTAGGCAACAGAAACTTACAATGAGCTGGGTTTTACTAGAGGGAGTTCAGTGTTGACATAAGGATTCTTCTTCCAAACAGCAATCTTTTTGACTTTCAAAGAGTTCCTTGCTTTGGAAAGATTTTGGATAACACGGACAAAAGAATATTGTCTGAGATACCAGGTAGGAAATATCATTAAAGAAAAGAGGTAACATTTTGGAGTATGTGACTGTAGACTCTATTTTGAAACCCTATCATGAAGCACAGTTTAGGTTATTGGAAATATTTTTAAAGCAATTTCATCACAGATCGCCAGCACTGTTTCCAGTCCTTATTTTGTCTGAATCAACCAAGCTCCAGTTCTTCCAAGACCGTCCAATACCAGCAAGTATTTGGTCCCATATACCACATGTGAGTGACTGTTTTAAACATCTTCTCTGTCTGTCCTTTAGGAGTCACTGGGAATTGAGATGATAGTAAAATGATGCGTTTAGCTACCTGAATTCTTCTGTGAATTCAGAAGGGGGGCTGATCAATTCCTACTTACCTCAGCACATTTCTGGTGTCACAATTCACTTTGGGGATTTCATCTGCCTAGCAGAGAATGTTAATGCTTTCATTAATGCTGAACCTAAAGACTTGGAAGAGATATTTGAAGAGATGCAAACAAGAAGGAACAGATTATTATCAAGCACTGCTGACAGGAAGGCAGCACTGGAGATGGTGAGGCTGACTTGATCAGACAGACACTATATTTGAGGGAGAACATTTCATTAATCAGTGAAAATAAACAGGACCCATTAGCTGTGGATCAGCAGCACTGAGTGACTCAGGCTATCAGACAATCCTGACTTAAACCTGTTGAGGATCCTGGTGCAGCATTTCCTTTTGAGTATTAATCCAAGTTTGAAACACATCAATAATCCCCTCCACTGCTCCCTGGCAGCTGGATAAACAGCAGTAAGAGCCCCACCGGAGTGCTCACAGGTTAATAGCAGTAGCAGACAGATTAGATTTTGATGCTTCTTGCCACAGTCTGTCTGTCTGAATTACCCATGCCAAGCCCCACGCCCTGCAAATCCTTCCTCAGAGCCTGCAACCGCTCGGATGTCATCCACAGGGATGCCACCCACAAGGGCCACGGCAGCTTCAGACATTTTATTCCCGTGTCCGTCCCTTCCTCCCACCCCGCCCGCCACGCCGCACATCCCACAGGCTGCACACCGACGCCGGGTCGCGAAAGTTACCCTCGCACCCCACCCGTTCCCGGGCTGCCGAAGCAACAGGGCAGGACCGGCTATCGCTCCGAACTCGGCAGAGCAACTCGGCAGCCCCCGCAGCGGCGGGAACGTCCCGGCGGGTGCCTGTGCGGGGCAGCCCGCAGCGCAGCCGGGCTGGGGAGCGGGCTGCGAGGCCGGGCCGGGCCGCGCTGCCCCGGTACTCACATGGCGCGGGGGCGAGCTGGTGCCAAGCGGCTCAGGTTCTGCTGCCTCCCTTTCCAGCAAAGATGGCTTTCTGGCTCTGCTCCCGCTGCAAGCAGTCTCCTAGTGTTGTAGGCACTGTTGCTGAGATAGGAGGGGTCGGCACCGGCTACTGAGCATGCCTGCGCCTCACATCACGGTGTAGGAAGGACAGGCAAGGCACAGAGGTGCCCCCTCCCCACCCTCACGCCGGAGGCAGGAGACGCGCCAAGGGCGCCTCTGGCTGCTGCCCGATTCCCGCCTCCCCCAGAGCGAGCAGGAAATGTAGGCCTGGGGTGTGGCCACCTGAGCCGGGCTCCTTCCAGCCAAGAAGCTTGGGCGGTAACCGAGAGGAAAACCTTCTTGTGCTTCTGGAGCCACCGCCTTCCTCCCTCTCCTCTCTGGAAAGGAAAAAAAAAAGAAAAAAAGAGGAAGGGAAAAAAAGCTCAACTGAGAAGAAAATCATGAGAGGTACTGCAGTTCAATCTGTGCTGTCAGGGGTGAGAACCTGCGAGTGAAAAAAGCAAGTTGTCGGGATTGTAATGCCTACTCGCAACACAGAGCAAAACCACAGGCAGATAAACTACTACATCAGCTATGGCTTCTTACACGATTGTGTGTCTCGGATGAATTACAGCCACCTCTCCGTGCTCCTGACTTCCTGCAGCTTCACCTTGCACTCAGCCTCAGTCCAGGCATCCAGCTTCCCCCCTGAATCCCCTCCATTAACATTAGCACTTCTCTTGCATATTCCTTGCCCACATGAAACAAAATTCGGAGCTTCCAACCCCCCTTGCTTTCCAGCCCTCATCCCCCAGGCAGGAGGCTGAGTGCAGCTGGGTAAGGATTCTGAGAGAAATACCCGATAACAACAGAGTTGTTATTAGCCAGGCATTCTTTAGTGCAGCGCTGGGGATTCTCCTCAGTAAGTGCTCCAAGGAATCATCAAAACACACCATCTAATATATATGAAAAAAATTTCCTGGAAAGGGCAGTCTTACTCTAACCAGTTCCTGGAATTCATTTACATAGTCTGAGCATGGGTAATAAAATTAAGGTCGGGGGTCTTTTCCTCCTCCTCCGGTGGTCATTCACAGGCTTGCTCACTCTGTTCGCTAGTTGAACTCTGGGCTTCTTTTGCCCATACGTGGTCATGGGGTTGGTTCTCTCATCCATCCTTCAGCCCTGGAAGGCTCCAAGGAGATCAGTTTAAATTATTACTGGTGCTTATCTTGACACTTTGAGTCCCTGTTATCAGGGTGCTCTGGCTAACGAACCATTCCAAGGCCTGTCCATCTTTGCCAGGCAAGAAATTGCAGTCTTCAACACATTTCATTATCAACTCTGCCCAACAAGTAACTTAAATATGCATGCAAGGCTAAAAAAAGAAGACAAGTATGGCTAATAAGATTTAAAATTTCTGTGCATCAATCAGGGAGCAGCCAGGGATATCAATCCTTTAAGACATACAGAACAAAACTACTTTGTAAAGCAGAACATACTCCTTTGCACTTAAACCAAGGTCATCACATACTCTAAACAGAGACCAAGGAAGAAGAAAGTCTACACAGCATCTCAAGAAGCAAGAACTTAACATTGCTGTCTCCAGCGATACTGTGTTCCATTTAACCTGTAAAAATAGATTCCGTCAGTCAGTGCCTTCACTAATTTACCACCTATTTCAGTAACAGCTACCACAAAGCTTTAAAAACAGAACACAGATGAGCTTTTGTAAGTATCTGGACCTAACACCTGAGAGTCCATGTTAGGAATAAAGTAGACAGGTGACATCAAATCAAATCTGTGTTTTCTGCAGATGGAAGCCAAAGAAAAGACGAATCACTCCTCAAAACAACAAGCAAAGGCACAGGTACTAGGGGTGAGCAGCACGTTAGTCCCAGTTTCTAAACTTAGTATCAACCAGGTTCATGGAGAGGAAAAGTAACCAGAGAACGCGACAGCATCCACAGCAGCAGTACACAGCCCAGACATGAGGATACTCCGTTATTGCCTAAATCCAGGCTCAGATGCTATCGCAGCAGATTCAAGCCCTCAGCTCTAGATGGGAACCAGCCCCATGGGAACAGTGGAACACCTTAGAGCAGCTTACTCACAGGAAAATCCCTTCTCCCTCCACTGCCCAAGAGCTCGCTCACTGCATTAAAGACTCATCATACCAGCTGCCACTGGAGGGTGATTCTGTTTATCCTACCAAAACTATTTGCACGAATGAATAAATAGAGATCACTTAGGGCAGCACTTTGAGCCTTAATGTTCTACATTTGACTGCATCACTCAGGGCTTGTTCACATACTGCACGCATAACAGCCTGGCTCTGAGAAACTTTTCCCCATGGAAGTAAAACACACCTCAAACTGAATTTTCTCTATGAAAAGCCAGTTAACATGCCCTGATGACAATCAGAAGATCCCTGACTAGCTTTATGTTTTATCCATCCACAGACTGCTTAGCTCACTACCTCCCATCTGGAAATCTTCCATAATTGTTTTCTCCTGAGAAGAGTTTACTTTTCAGACATCCTAAACAAAGACACATTTATACAACAGCCGCCCTCCCTCCACAGCACACAGCCACACCAACATGCACACATAGCCTTAAGCCCAGTACTGGGACCATCTGCTACCAGGTGGTTATCATCTTAGTCCTTAAACTCAAACCCCATTTGAATATTGAGGATGGGAAAAGTCATGCATGGCTAGTATGGCTAGGAGCCCCTGGGACAGGAGGACCCACTATCTAGATATTCCTGCCCTTTCTCTGCTATCACTTCTTGTCCCTACTATATGGAGGATGGAACAAGTAACCATCAATGCTAAACCAAAGCTCATAATACTCAAAAAACAAACTAACAAACAAACAAAAGACAAAAACAAACCACAAAACTCAACCCCCCACATGAAACTCTTTCAATATAGAAACTATCCAGAGCACATGGACCAGTATTTATGCTGACTTCATGCCAGCTTTATCCTGACTGAAGGAGAATGGAAAATACCCACATTAAGTGTAAAGATAAAAGGACAAACAGACACTGGCTGGTTTGGTAGAAGTGTGACAGTGCAGGGTTAATGCTCCAAACGCTGTGAGCATAGTGCAGAACAAGCTTAACCTAGATCAATGCACCACATCGTATGGCCACAGCTTGCTTTGATCCGAGACAGGAGAGCTCTCAAAATCAAATTGAATCACTAGACCAGGGCCTCACTTGCTAAAGAAGAATTTCCTACCACCTAATGAAGACATCACCATTCCAACCTAAGAAGGCTCATCATTGTGAAGAAAATCCACAGCTAAACTCAGGGACATTTTCCTTTAGCCCTATATTCCCTTGAGAGTGCAGGTGGCCACTAAAGGCTGCCAAAGCCTTTGGTGTAAGAAGAGATGCAGAGACACCCTGTGGTGGCAAAGATAATATGATCAGAATTAGTTCAAACAGCTTAAAATTTTATTAAGACACAGAACTGGATCAGGAAGGCTGTATCCTGGGGATGCAGATAAATCTTTCCCAAGTTGCTAGCCATGTCACTGCCTCCCTCCAGATCTCCTTTTCTGTCTGGCACCTCTTGCCCTGTTTGTTTGCACGACAGTTCCTGACACAAAGATTTTTACCTCTTATTCTGTTGGGTTCTTTTATCCCAGGGGATATCAGCTAGTTCAGGGCTGCTGTGTGCTGCTGCAATTGGAAGGATGGCTGTGGACACGCTCCATTTCTGGTAAATAGTTTCCCTGCAGCTTTGGCCTGCTAGACCTAGGTAGGGAAAACTCCCAGTCATAAATTACCAGTATATTTTACCCCATCCACAATTCACACTTTGTCCTGAAATCATAAATACGAAGGCAGTTACAGAGGCACCAATACACTGCTCAGGTAGTCCAAGAATGAAAGCAATCAGCAGCAAGTGTCAGTGCAGATCAGTTTTCACATCCGAAGTCCTGCAGGTACTAGACCTTGCTTAGGATTAACTAGAGACAACCTACAGATACGACACGGACGCTCCGGCAAATGCTGCCCACTGCTGTTAGATGACCTTCATCCAAAGGAAACATATTTCCTCCCAGACCTACAAGTAGGATGGCTGTTTTAAAGAGACATTATATAATCTATAGGTTTATGAAGTGACCACATAATAAAGTATCTCATGGCTAGCCACAGTAACACTCTTTATTTTTGCTCACAAACCAAAAAACCACTATTGCTGTTGCTAAGTAAGAAAGGTGAGGGTGATTAATCAGTACCTTGAGAGCAATGTTAGTCAAGTTTCACAAGATTTAATCAGAAAAGTAAAGCAATCAATTATTCAAAAACTGGGTATTCAAATCTTCTGACCTCACAACACATTTAAACATATATTTACAAGGTAGGAGAAATTCTCCCTACCTCATTAGAATTAATTACACTGGAGACTCAGCATAGCCAGAAAACCTCATCTTTAAAAGAAGATAAATAATAGACAATGTATGTCCAAAGCACAATTAAAAAAAAAAAAATAGTGACTAAAAGGCTTTAGAAAAGATTCTTTCTGCGTAGCTTTGATTCTTTGTCACCAATTTCCACTTACCTTCCACTGTACTTTCAAGATAACATTTTCCTCTCTTGATTTTTTTGACAAGTGGAATTAGCACTGAAAGATCCTGCAGCAGATCCTGAGCTTTTGAATCTCACTTCTCAGAAGTAAGGCAGGTTCCTGCCTACCAAGTTCTGATTTTATTAGCCACAGAGTGGACTGCTCTGCAAAGCTTCACCTCAGCACCACTCTATGCCTAGAATGGGTCTTGAATTGGCAGATTATTTTGTCAGAAATTAAAAACTGATGGAAAGCCTGCGAGGTGTGTATTTTTCTCTTATTCACAATTACTATTATTTTTCATTCCTTATTAACACAGTAATTCTTTAGTGACTGTTTTCCTTCACAGGTCAGTGAACTCTCTGTGATTTCTTTCATAAATAGTCTTTTCCTGCAGGAGAAAAAGATCTAGCTTACTTAAATTCTGTTAGAAACCTGGGTGTGTGTCACTCTGTTCCTTCAAGGCGGTCAGGGTTTCTTGTTAATGTGTGTCAACATCGAATCTTGATAAATAATTATGAACACAATGAAAAACTGTTTCAGGGTGTGATCCTGCAAGGCATTTGCCCAGCGAGTGCCTAATGCCTGTGTATATCCTCCTGTAAGGACTGGTCAAGGAGAACGCCTTAAAAGGCTGGGGTGGGTGAATGACATGACAGATGGTGGGGGAAGAGATGCAGTAAAATCAGAAAAGTGCATAGTTCCAAATGGTTGTCAATTTGTTTTTAAGCCTACAAACTTTGCATGACTTGTTTTAGATGATTTGTGTAAAATATTTTGACCAGGTAGAAGCAGACAAGCACTTCCAATCATTAGGAGGGGGTGAACGTGACCCTCCAAGTCGAGCAACTGAAAGTTAATGCAATTACTAAGTATCAAACGTAGAGCAGAGGAACTAATTCAATCAGAGAGGCCAAAGGGATAATTCTTGGAGACAAAGCAATGCAATGTGGAAATGCAGACTATTCAACTGCTTTATCAAAAGGAAATAATTTCCCAGCCTTAACTAAAAACCCCCAGCTGGATCTTCCATCTTTTCAGGGTTCTGGTTTTTGCTTTGCAGTATTTGTTCCATCTCACATTTGTTTCACTGCTTCTGTTCTCTGCGGAAAACTACTTCATAGGCTCCTGGTTCTCTGCTTTTATCAAATGAGCCGCCTCATCACTTGGTTTTCAGCAAGTAGCCTAATCATGAAAGAGCGCGCACAGAGGGAAATCTTTATTCTATTTAACGTCCAAGCCTACTTTCCACAATTACGTGGAATAGAGGTTAAGAATATCCAGACTGCCTTGTGTCTGCAGGATTTTTCAAAGCAGGTATTTGCTCCATCCGATGGAAAGCAGCTGCTCACTGATCTCTGCTAAACCTTCTGCATAACCAGGACACTTACAGGTTTGTAGAGTAACCAGACTTCACCAGGTGCAACACAGTAAGGGACAGACTTTCCTAAAACTACTCAGACTTCTGCTTTCATCTGAGTAGGTGCTGTTGTTACGACAGATAGAATGAGCTGGCACAAAGGAAAGAAGGAACTCACAGAAGAAAGCACAGGAGAAGGGAAGCACGGCCGAAAAAAGAGAGAGCGACCATTTAGGAAGAGATTTTCTGGATTGAGTCTCTTCTCTGGGTGTCCTAAGAATAAACTGTAAGTACATCTAATATTTTGTATATATTTTTAACCAAGAAATTTTATAAGTATTTCCAGAGCATCTTTCACAGAGACACCTCCTTTGTTATTTCTGATTAATGTTTCACAAACAAGGAAACACTTATAGACTAACTAAATGACCTAAAACCTAGAAAGTCATTGACAGAAGTAGGGATGAAATGAGGTCTCCAAACCTTGTGTGTCTGCATGTTCATTTTACAACCATTTCCCTGTGCTGCCTCCCACCCAGCAAAAGAGATGTGGAGAGGCAGCATCCCTATTCCTCTGCCTACAACCCAAGTGCCGCCAGTTGCGACAACCTGGGATGCTGTTTCCAGAAATAACATGGCTGCAGGTTCTGTTGCACCAATATCCCTGCTCTGGGGTGTAACAGAGAGGCAGCATACGGGCAGCAGCCAAAATTGCTGTTCAACAAAGTCAGCGCTACTAAGTTTCTTGAATTAGAGTATATTATGTTCTAGAATACTCACTTCAGGTTTGATGCTTTTCAGAGAGGAGAAAAAAAAAAAAAAAGGAAGGGAAAAAGACAAGCAATGACAAACTATTCCTTTTCTGAACCTAAGTAAGCAGAGAGGCAAAAACGAGTTGGAACTTACTGCTTTGTGTCATGTATTAGCTTTGAGTTTTTGTAATCATTCTTACGGGATTTGAAATTCTCTACTTGGGTCTTCATACTTGATATGCTTCTGCCTTAATATGAGGCAAGCTTAGTGTATGCATCATGCTAACATCATTCCCCAAAAGTGTCTTTTCTCCTCAATTACAAAAGCTCTCTTCCATACAGATCTCCAAAAAGAGTCTGTCTTTGATAATTACCATGAAATTGCCATCTTAGCAGGAAGTGCATGCAAGTCTCAGCAATTACTCAGCTAACTACATTAAGCTTAATAGCCACAGCAGCTGGTTACAAGCTTGACATAAGATTAAAATACACTAGCCAGAAACTCTGAGAGCTGGATCCTTCCCTCAGACTGATCCCCCTGCAGAATAACTAACACCAAGGGCTTTGCTTTTGATTTTATCTTGCTGTGCTGCTGAGGAACTGGACTGGAAACGTAGTCAAACATCCAAGGAGTTAGTGAATGACCGCTGTGAATTTTTTCTGTTGTCCAGAATTTCACTGAAGCATGCATTTGGGAGGCAGGCAAGAGCAACTGAAGCAGTAAAACCATGCTTGCTGGGCCTTGATCCTTATCTGTAATGGATGAATACAGATTTATATTTTTTTCCCCAGCTTTATCTAAAAAACCCCAAACAAATAATGTAACCTCCTCCCATGGTACCTCACATTAATGAGAGTCGGTCCTCAGACTTCAGTGGCTATACATCCAGACACACTGCATGGCAATGGTTTTTAAAAAACATTAAAGCCATCAGGGCCTGCAGAACTTTCACAGTATTGTAGCCAAACCAGATCAACTCTACAGCCCAGCACTGATTTACAAGCTCTTGTGAAGTATTTTAGGTTAGCATCTTTCTTGAAGTACTATTTTATATAAAACACAATGGTAAATAATAATTTAATCAAGAGTGCTTTTCCATCTCTGTGCAAGGATAATGCAATAAAGGGCTTATCTACCTGCTAGCATAATTATTCATGTATGGGAGTGGAAAAAGAACCTTTGTGATAGTACAGGTGAGGTCTGCTAGGTCAGAAGGCTGTAACACAGATACACGGAGCTGCAGGAAATGTTTTCATGCAAACACAGGAGGCTCGTGCCACAGTGACGCACAGAAAAGTTGCATGTTGAAGAGCTGAATAGAAAGCTCCTACCCAGCTAGCAGACTTACAAATTAAGTTTTTGTCTCAATGGTCACACAATTGTTTTAGTGATTCTATGGTCTAAAACTAACAGCTTGTCACTGCCGCCACTGCAGCAGGGCTGGACTCTAATTTTTATGTCCATTCCCGTTTCCTGCAGGTGACCACGCGCTGCACCTGCTTCTAGCGTGATACAGGTAATGCCTCAGGAAGGGTTCATAAATCACACACTAATTGCTTCTGCTGATCTCATTCAACTAGGAAGTGTATAGATTAAACTTGTCACCTTTCTTTCTGACTGTTTTAGCCCTCGGGGGAGAAGTCAACTGTTTGAAGACAAGAGGCGATGTTTACATGGGAAAGGTTCCAAAAAGCTGAATCCAGCACGGGAGGAAATATGTTCTTTAAGGCAGCCACACTCTGGGAAAATGTGCCCAAAATGTGAAATCCTCGTCTGCCGAAAATGCGAGACACTGCACTCAGAAAGCAGCTTCATTGCCCACAGCCTGCTTGATCACTATGACAGAGGACAAGACACCGGCTCCGGTACCTTAACTGCAGAAAGTTAAGTACGTAGAAGTGATTCAAGATTTGGTGTGGTGCCGTGTTGGTACCAGACCACATCCAAAATGCTCAAGGCTGACTGGATCTTTGCTCTGCGCTATCTGTACGCAGTGTCAGCAATTGCAGCCACGCTGTAGCTCATACATACTATATGCAGCAGGTGCACATTCACTAATTGAACTAGCATAAACTCTGCAAACAAAGATTTGCAAGTAGGAGCTAAAAGTTTATCAGCTATTAAGAACAGGGAATCATAGCAGAAATTTTCCAAGCATTTTCTTTTGCCTCTCAAGGAAACAAGGTTATCCTGTTAAGCTACAAAAGAGAAAGTGAATATTAAATGCAGAACCCACTGGGTGCATTACACTTCTTTGCAATACCTACGTATGTTTCGGTGTTGTTTGTGCTCTGGAATATTCATTTTATTTGTTTTTAAATTAACTACCATGGGTGTGCAATTTTATGGGGGAATGGGGCTCCCAAAGGCTACCCTGGCCACAAAAACTGCAGATCACATTCCAATTCCCCTCTGTACCGCCTGAACTTTTACAGACTTTCAACTCCTATCTTATAACCCAGCACCTCTCCTTAAAAGGAGCAACAACAATCACAACTCACAAAGTATTTATTTAAGCCTTCCATGTAGTACAGCACCAAATAAATGAGTATTCAAAGTTCAAGCTTACCAGTGGAACCCACACCTTGAGATGTCTGTCTCTATTCCCTTCGTAATGCAGTGACGAGGACAGCAGCACAGTGACTGTGACACATGATGGTAGGTGATGAGTGGCATCAAGGTCCACACTAACAAGACTGTTTACCTTTATGGACCCCCTAAGCGCAGGTTATGGGTGGAAGCAGCCTCTGGAGCAGACAGAACATGGGCCAGGGAGTTTGGACCCGTTTCATCACTCTTCCTATGTTTCCAAGCCATTGGTCCATAGGGAAAGAGTTTCTCTTTCTGTCCTTCCCTTTCCCATTTTGGAGCTGTTCCATTTTTGTTCCAATGCTTGGTAAGAGGGCAGGAATCCAGATTATTTTTGTATCTCTGGGGAGTACTTTATATGAGCCGTATCATCCATCCTTGTGTTGGCTCCCCTTAGTCCCCAGAAAAGAGTTTCAATAGGGGGAATTCAGAGCCACACGTACAACATTCCCACACTTCAGTGTATCCCAGACAGTATCACTCAGCTCCCTACGTGACATCAAACAAACCACCCAACACACCTTATGCAAAGGAGGCAAAGACAGTTCCAGAAACCAGAATGAGCAGCTTTGACCACGTCCTGCGGTGGTCAGATCACAAACGCGCACTCAAGGAATGCTCACAGGGTAATGCCCATTAGGTAAGGCCCAGAGGAGAAAACCTTCGGCAGGATTCACAAGCAGGAATGAACCATTATCAGGTTCCTCACTTCTGCCCAGACTTTAGTGGTTCTGGGCACTCCCAGCAAGCGCCCAGACTTCCTGACCAAACACAGATTTCAAAAGCCAAAAATGAGATCTTGCGAACATCCTTGCACTACAACTGTTTGTAAACCCTCTGAAACCGTGTTTCCATGGTGCTTCCCTGTCACCGCCGCTCATCTGCTTCATGAAATCCAAATGATGCCTGGCAAATCAGAATTAGCCTTTTACATTTCTCTATGACTGCAATTCCTAAACTGACATCCTTCACAGGTTTCCCAAGGCTAAGCCACGCCACCACTTAAGAAATATATATTAATCCCCATCCCTCTCCATCAAGCAGCCCCAGAGGAAACTTCTCCAGACAGTCACCTGAGGAAAAGCAAGGTGACAGACTGACAGGGGGAAGGACCAGCTCATCACAGCAGCATTATTTGAAAGCCTGACCCTCCAATACAGCAAAACCTGTCCGAAGAGGTTACATTGTTGATACCGCTTGTAGCCAAGTGTGGTAGAGGTGGCGTAACATGGAAAGTTCTGTCAGCATCTGATTGGTCCAATTCTCCCTTGTGGGAATTTCACCAACAGTTAATGCTATTTTGCTGCACCGTGTGCAGAGTGTCTAGTAATTAAAGCAGAGCTAGTGAATTCCCCAGTCAGCACTGGTGGAAGCACATCCCCTCTTCTTGATAAGTCATGAAGTCATGCTTGGAAAGAGTAACTACAGGCTTCTTATTATGCGGAGGTACCATGAGCAACAAGGTAATCCTGTTTCCTCAGTAGCATTAGCTGTTAAGATTACTCCACCTTTCCTGGATCGGCTACGCAGATCTGCTTCAGAGATCTGCTTGGCTCTGCTGTTCCAGGCACAACAGTTGTTCCTTCTGCACACTCTGGTTTATATGAATAAGTCCCCAATGTTCCCATAGAAAAATCGGACAATCCAGCTGTCCTGACCCCCAGCCCCTGAGCTAACGGGGATTTAGCCGTGCTCCCAAAGCAAGCGACCCATGTGGGCCCGAGACTATGCCAGCAGATCCCACTGCGGACATCGGGAAGCTTCCACATCCACGCTAAACCAGCCTGCCAAGGAAAGGCAAAGCTGTTTTTCTGAAGTGGTGTGCCAAAGCATGGAACACCAGCAGTTCCCATGTCCATGTAATCACCTGAGATTTTATGATGACCTTCCTGCAATGAATTTGCAAAGATACTCCAGTTACAGTAATAATTCCACTACTGACCGTATGTCCAGACTGTAAGCCACCAGTCAGTCGCAGACAGATGTGCCTCAGATAAAATAGCTTTGCACTGCAAATTGTGGTCACTGTGGTACTGCAGTCGGGCAATCAAACCACTATCTTGAGCTTAGTCTGGCTTTTCTCTCGTGAGACAAGCAAAATGAGGCACATTTATCTGTAAAAATCCAGCCATATGTAAACCCAGAGGTCCAGCAGCAAGGCAGCTTTGCCGTATCATATGGCAGCACCTCCTAAAACTTGCTTTCCACCCCGACAATTCTACTCCCTCACCTCTCAGCAGTATTATGCCAGCCAAGTTCTTTTTAAAATTATTTGAAGAAAATCTGCCAAAACTGGAATGCATTATGTGAGCATAGGACTTCAGGCTTAGATTTTTAAGCCAGCGCAGACACACAGTTCTATTAATACAATATATTGTGAAATAGTAACAGAAATACTGATGACATACTTAAAGATTTAGGCTTGAAAGCACTCCTAGAGAATAAAGCCCTGATCATAGTAATTATTAAGAGCCTGTACTATTTAGTTATCTGATTTCAATAGCTCTAGCAAATTAAAGAGGAATATTGGGCCCTGTTATATTAAATGTCTGAATAGGCTCTTGTCACAGGCATTTGCTAGAATGTGGATGACTTAATGATCAACACGCCACTGACAGCAAAACCACTGCAAGATAAACAGGAGAGGAAGCAACTCCACCGCTGAGGGGCAAATCCATCAGAGCTCTTCCCTTGGAAATCAAACACAGGACAAGAAGTGTAACAGCAGTAGTTGTCACCAGTTGGCGCAAATCCATTGAAACAAGATAAAGAAAGCAAACCGACCCAATAATCATGCAATCAAAAGAAAAACAGGACAAATTTGTGCAATATACAAACTACATGTACCCAGTTTCAGCTGGGTTGGGTATCTTCTCCCCCTGCCAGATACAAAGAAGGCCTTGAGAAGCAGAGTTGGTTTAAGGAGAAGTCATTTTTGCAGTGGAAATGTGCAACCCAGATGAGAAATAGAATTGGAAAAAAAGTAATGAACAAAACATGACACCATCTAAACCAAAGGTCTTTCACACCAGCCATGGCCTGTTTCTGTTCTATAGCTGCATAAAGCTACAGCCCTTCCAAAGCTTCCACACTTGTAAGGGTCATGTTTCTACTCACCATTATGAACAAAATCTTTAAACTCTCCCATTATAACCTGACCATTTGATACCTTCTGAATTTTGCGAACAGTCTAAAACAAGGGCTCAGAAGAAAAAAGTCTGATCTCAGCCCAAGCTAACCAGCCACTTTAACACTGTGACTGGTATTGGGAAGTATACCGCAAATTGTAGCGGAGATGGTGGAAACCCAGAGAAAGTGGTGATCTATGAAATAATACTAAACCAGTTCTCCACTCCAAACTTACCACAAAAGCATCACATTAACCTTGGTGCCCTTGTAAACACCACTTCATGCTTGAGAGGTCAGCCTGGAAAAGTTCTTCTGGCATGTGCTATCCTCTCAGCTATCCGAGGTTCAATCCACACCATTTTCATTTGCTGCCAAACGTGGCAATACACCATCTAACACACCTCTATCATGCTTCCCTCATTCTTGCTGATAAATTGCTAGGAGTAAATGTAGCAAAGGTAAAGACAAACCAAATACAACATACCCCATCCTAGGGCTATTAACCAAGACAAGCACTTGAGCAGTACCTCCAAGCTATCACTAAGTACCAGCTATCTCGAAGAAGATACTGAGGAAAGAACCTTGCCTATGTCAAGTATTTTTGCAACCTGCATTAAAGTAACACCCAAATCTGATCTCACAAGACAAAACCTCTTTGCTCTGTGCAATATACCACTGCGGGTAGGTGTTTGTGCACCTGGAGGTCAACGCCAGTCTCTCCGTTTCTGCCGATGGGTATCTATGGCACGGACTTGAGTGACTTGTTCTGAGTCTCAGGAGATGTCTGGGTGGAACGCAGAATGGATTTGCCCCTTTAGTTGCGGGTATAAAGATGCCATTGCGCTCACTCCGGTCACTCCCTGCGTGCCAGCCCCAGGCAGCCACGGTGAACTCTGAACTCGCTGACTTTATCTCTAGTTTTGGCAAGGGCTTTGTCTCCTTCGACACAACAACACAGCAGAGATGTCCGAGTGCTCTGCCCCGCAGAAAAAAGCAACGCGTCTGGAAATGGTTACTTATGCAAATTCACATGCTGCAAATTAGCTGAGGATGACATTACTTTTTTCAGAGCTGTCACCTGTGAAACAGTTTCTTCTTACTCCTCCTCCCTTCTACTTTAAAAGTAGAAAAAAACCCCAACCAAACCACACATTAAAAAGGGGGATACAGCACACTTTAAATGCTAATGCATTATTATTAAAACCAACCAAAAAACCCACAAAACAAGGAAAGAAAAGCAAAACCAAACCCAAACAAACCAAAAAAACCCCACACCACAAAAACAAAGCCAAACCACAAACCAGTTGTTACTTCACCCTATTCTAGAAGCACAGGTCGTCTTCTCAGATGGACTAGCCAAAGGGTGAGGACAGGAGAGTCAAACCACCACAGAAAATGCTATCCTGGCTCCAGATGGGTTCTTGACCTTTAAAAGAAACAACAAATCCCCGAAACAACACAACCCCGAACAAGCCACAACGAAAAAAATACATCACTCTCAACAAAGTAAAACCACCTTTAATTAAATTCCTACATAAAACAACATCTCTATGCAAAACAACTGTTTAGTCCAAAAGCAAATACATGTGTTTAATTCTCTTTCAAATGTCAACAGGAATTGAGAGCTACCAGTGTTCCTTGGAGAACAAGCATTAGTTAAAGTCTATCTTGCTGATGTTCAGAAACAGTATGTTACATCTTTTAACCAGCAGTTCCCTATTGCACGTAACAAATTTGCTCTCCATTTAAGCACCTAAAAGCCTGGTACCTCACTGAATAAATTAAAACAAATCCAGTTTCTTCAGCAACCATCTTCAACATATATATCTTGGTAAAGCAACGTTACTGCAAGCTTTTAATAAATACAGGAGAAAAGATTAATGACTTCTCATTGGTGTTTTATGGAATGGTATTTTTCCAGAAACACTTGCTTTTCCAAACATCCGTGGGGTTTGGTACGTATGCTGGAAGAATCACTATGTGTAGTATATCTAATGAAAATTTTCCATCCATAAGTCAGTACATTTGCATGAGACAAGTAAACGGAGATAGGAATTTCAATGTAAGGCTGTAAGGAGCTTCTTGGTGAACCTGAACTAAACGTGCCTCTTACGGAGTTGAAAACAGAGCCCCTGAGGCCGAACAGAATCCCATTACCAATGAGAGCTTCTCAGACGTGTTTGGACTTGGCCTAACTTCCCTCCTACCGAAGGGCTTTTCTTCTGTGTGGTATGTCAGAACAACAAAATTGCTCACCCCTGAACATCTGGACACTGCATCATTTCAAAGGTGTGTCGTGTGTCCTGGGTGTCCATCCTCTCCCCTCCTCATCCCCTGCCTCCCCTTCCCATCTTACAAATATCTGCTCTTCTTTCGGCAGCAGTGTAAGACATTAAACAGCTCCCTGCAGTACAATGCTACCCTGGTTGCTATTTACAGTAGAATCAACTCACCTGTGCCAGTAGGGCAGAGTTCATATGAAAAATATACACAGTATGGTCATTTTTAGCCAGATTAGGATATAAAAAAAGACATTTACTCTTCAAGTCCCAACTTTAAAGAAAGAACAGTTCTGTCAGGGGCTTTCAACCCCCCTGAGTATGTTAAAGTACATATAAAACCAAATATTTACACTTCCAGAAAGTACCACAGAATTTTTTTCAATGCGTAGTAGCTCTCAGCGTGCAAAGTCAGCAGGAACTGATTATCCAGAATGTTCACTATTTGTAGACACAGTCTTGGAATCAAGCATTCAGAAGCAGAGTGCAAAAGACTCAGGAACTATTTCAGCCCATTTCTTTTTGTGGTTGTTTTCTGTCTTATTTAAAATGAGTGGTGTTGGTCCAGCCCACAGACCTCCTTTAAAAACACTTATCACGGTAACATTCAGCTTAGTGCAAATGCAGAAATCTTCTAGGATCTGTAATCTTTACGGACAGTGTGAGCCATCCAGTTCACTTTAGTAGTCCAGCTTTCCCGGAGCGCTTCATCAAACTTTTGCTTAAATTGCTTCAGTGCTTCTTCCTCACTCTTCCCTAAAGCAAGAGAGTCCTAAGATGACAGGAGAACAACTACTGTTAGGACTTCTAAAAACTGCAGTTAAGGCCTCCTCCGTCTTTCAACACAAACCACCTTCTGTTTTTTTCTGACACTCTTCCTCTGATTATTGACAGAGCAATATATCAGTGCTATTTTCTCCGTTTCAAGGTAAAACTAAAGAATTAAGCAAATAATTTTCACCTTTACAACTCTATGCTTGTGAATGAGCCAAGATGTAAAATACCCCTGAAATTACTGTATTTAAGATGCTGGGATGCTGAATGCATTACAGAAAGGCTAAGAGCAACGTATACACAAAGCTTCTCTCGACCATTAGGTCTGACTACACACCTTCTAGAGCTACAAGAACGAAGCTTTGAGAACTATGTGGGAATCTTGAGAGAAATGGAAAACAACTGAAATATATTCATCTCGGAACCAAAATTCACACAGTGGAAAAATGCTAAGTCCTGCTGAGCTGTCAATCTTTCTTTACCTTGAGATACTGGATGTCCTTGACAGAAGTGAGCTCTGGAAGCCCTGCAGTTAACATCAGTGCAAAGAGTGTGATAAATAGGTTTCCATGTTTTCGCAGAATCAAGTATGCTTCTTCACAATACTGGCGGAACCTTCACGTTCAGCCACAACGGACATGCAATGAAGACAACACAAGAGAACTTAAACAGTTGACAAATATATATAACAATTTCCAACAACTGTTATCTGATCTAACACGTGTATTGTAACCAAAGGATGGAGATGCCTGCAGAACCTCCGATGCATTCCCACAAAAACACCCCATGCCTCTTCAGCAAGCCCTTAAAGCATCAAAAACAAAAGATCAAAACCTTTAGAAAATTCCACTGCTCTTCAGAAAGAGTAAAAAACACCAAAGTAACGCCAGCATCCCATCTCCCTGAGAATGGGTTGGGTAAAACACCCCGATGAGCCCACAGCGTGGACCTACAGCAGAAAATCAAAAGCTCTGTAGAAGTCCCTGCCAATCCAGGCTACATGTCTAAAGTAATTCCCTCCTGCAAACATAGTCAAAATTGACTTCATCACCAGATCTGCCATAAGGACCCATCACACAGACACCTGAGAACTTGTTCCAAGTCCCCAGATGTGCTGTTAACTGTTCAGTGTCCAATCTGCAGTTTTCCACAGGAAATGGGAAGAAACCTTCAGACCAAGATGACAAGTTATAAATTCTTTTCTTAGGCATTCTTTAAGTGAAAGCGGAATCCTACTGCCATTTGAGGTACTCCACATTCCACAGCTCTTGCAATAGTACAGTCACCTAAAAGCGTTCACCTCACGACTTCAAAAATGGAGCTACAGGTTGATCTCCTGACTCTCCAGTGGAGACACGGGTCACTGGCAGCTATTCTCCTTTCTTCCTAGACACATCCCTACAAATACCTGTACAGCTGCTTCTACCAGAAGCAGCCAGAAGACTTATCCAGTACTTACACGTCCTATCTGACAAGAAATTATTCTTGTGAAAACCAACAGCAAAGTGAGAGCACACAGTCCAGAATGCCCCTCCTGTCAACTGCTGAGAATGACAGAGAAGGGCAAAAGGAAATGTCTGCCTCAACGGGGAGGATCAGAGGGCAGGGTTCCTTTGCCACACACTTTCATGTTCCACTGTAGTCCTCTCACCTGAGATGGGAAAGGGCATGGCAAATGTGCTGGATTAAGAGCCCATGGCTCTATATGCCTGAGCATGTCAGTAAGGCCAGGATTCATCAGTGCCCCAAATGTGCACTGATGGACAGAAAGAAAGGAGCCTATTTCTAAATCCAGTGCTCCATTTCACTCGAAAAACAGTCTGCAGAACCCCTCCCCGGTGCCCAGAATTGCTGAAGGTAAAAAGGGTGAGCTCGGAATCATCCGCCATCTCCTGACAGAGAAGATAAAAAGGAATTGTACCTTTCCACTGCAAAGCTGCAGTTTCTGATGTCTCAAGTAATTTGTGTCTATATTCTAGCTCAGGTAGGGAAGCAGATAGTACCGTAAATGCAATACACTCGTGCACAAGTACAAATGAGCAAACTAAACCCAGACAGGTTCCCAGTCTGCTGGAATTTTTCACCAGAGATCTCAGTTGCAAAAGGAAGAGATCAAAGTAATACTCACCGACCAAATTTTTCAGTGTTCCCTGTTTTACCTTGTTGAATAACATGAATGAAATCATAGGTGAGAATGAAAGGTACCCGTTCCCTTTTAATTCCAAACTTGGACTTGAAGTTTCCAAGAATATGCCCAAAATCTATATGAAAGAGCTAAAAAATAATAAAAAAAAGCAGAAGGGGAAATTATCTACTAAACCATTCACTTTTCTAATTGCTCTTAAGAACAATTAACCCACTTTTACTCTTCTCAGCCCATGGTTTCAATCCTTTGGGAGCATTTAGTTTTAAAACATTAAGTCAATGAGTATCATCCATGCTCTTAAGAGCAACCACTGCTACACATCAGAGGGCAAAACATTATTTCAGGCTTAAGCTTCTGATGCCTGCAACAGGCATCTTGTTGGCAATATCAGAGGGAAAAATCAGCTCAGTGATCATCATACCCAAGGGCTTCCTACATCAACTCAGGAGCAAAGATAGTAGAACTTATTCTCAAGAAATTGTGACAGTTCTCCAGTTTTAGAATCAAGGGCATTTCAGCTTTCTTCCATCAGGTGAAAAAAAGGATACTGCCCATGTCGATAAAATTCTCACTTTTATAACCCTCTGCTAATTTTATAGGCAGAATAACTGAAATAAAACCAGAACATTACACTAGAAAGTGACAATTACCCAGGAAAACACATTGTTCAGAGCTTGGCTAGAGTCTAGGTTTTGAGACTTACAAGAGCCACAGTATTGTGCTGGAACCGAGTGCCACATGGAAAACTTCTATAGAGGTGGGCTGAAGAGACTAACTGCAGGAAAACTACACTGCTTAGAACCTCAACTCTGATATTTTTAAGGATGTTTTTTTGAAAGATGCTCCAAGACTATTTTTATTCAATTAATCTGAACCATTAACAGGCCTTTTGGGTGCTCTGAACAAGTTCTGTAGAACAGCCTCGCTTGATAGAGAGCTGCTTACTGCAGAGGTACTGGTCAGTACTAAAAAGGCATTCCACAGCTGGTCCTTGCACTGGCCTCACATCTCCTTTCTCTGAAGCTCTCTCTGATTCTCAGTAAACAAGGACATCAGTTCTAACAAGGTGTGGAGTTAATTTGACCGAAGCTAAAGAAATGAAATTTTTTACGATAGTTCTTGTACAGCAGAGACACTGTAGTTATTCTGCCTACAGAAGAGATTTTTACCTGGCCGTTTTTTCTGACCATGATGTTGTCGCTATGCCTGTCACCAATTCCCAGGACATAAGTAGCTACACAGTAGCCAGCACAGGACAGAGTAAATTCTTCAATGGCTCGATCCAAGTCATCTCTATAACCACAAAGAGAAACAATATTAGTGCAAACTACTAGTAACTCATGTCTTGCCTTGACCTCAGAAAGTATTTTTCCTTGTTTAAACCAGAAGCCCACTAGGATGCCATTAAACTAGATTTATGAGAGAAAATACTGTAAAAAGTAGCTATGGCAAATAGCAGAAATGCAAATATTATGAAAGGCAACAACATTAATACTTGAAGCCCACAAAGATTTCTTGGGTTTGTTTGTTTTGTCAAATCTTGTATAACTTCCTCAACAACACCCAGTCAAAACGCTGCAGATGCCAGAATTTCAGCTGCATCATTGTTTGAATTCCAAAGGCACCATGAATCTGAGTCAGAATTTGACACAGTAGAAAAACAAGCCTGCTAGAAGAGCCACACAGTCCTCAGTACTGAAATGGAAACTTACAGGAATTTTGTAGCGTACAATATAGATGAGAAAATAACAGTAGAAATTACCCTAAATTGTATTCCTTCAGCCAGTTTAAGAGAGCATCTTTGTTGAAGGCAGCAGCGGCAGCAACATTGCTGCTGTTTAACTGAATGTCAGCAATGGTTTCTGAACTAGAAACAGCCTCAATAAGGCCAGAGTGGTCTCCAGTTGCCAAACAGCCATAGGGCAATATCCTGAAACAAAACACGGACTGGCGTTAAGAACAGAAATTGCAAAAACGTTCCCTTAGCCTATCAGTAATTTGAGTAGGCCAAATATTCACCCTAACTTCAACATTAAACTCTCAAAGGTTAACATATGGATATTGCTTGCAAAATTCAAATACCAGCAATACATTTGGTTGTCCTACCACATCCATATATGGGAAAAAAAAGGAAATTAGAGGCAACCCTGCTTTTTCCTTTTACTAGGGATTGTAATTTCTTAGGCGAACGCACAGGGGGAGCCCTTTGTTTTCATTTGTTAATTTATTGGTTAAACAGAAATGAAGTTACACTCACATGCACTCGAGGGTAATTAGTCTAAACGGAAAAAAGGATCTTGCCCTTTTCCCCTATTCTGCTGATTTCAACTAAAAATGCTAGGAATAATTATTTTATATTTATATTTAAAAGTATTTCCCAACTCATATGAATTCTAAGCATAGAAACCTAACAACAGACAGGAATGAATGTATTTTTTAACCTGCCTGATACCTAAGAATATTCCTGTGCATCCCTATGCTGTGCCTCGCAAAAATATCTACAATACTACCCTGTCAAGTTTGCTACAGAGCAGAACCACATCTCTGAACTGATACGGCCTATTATCCCAAACTACAGAAGAAAAATTAACTAAATTCCAGATTAAATTAATTGGATCTTTTTGGCATAATAGCTGTTAGATAGTGGTTTCTCTACCTTAGCAATAACACAACTGAAGTAGCACAGGTAGTAATAACTGTAGCTGGGGATTCTTCTCTACTGGTGTAAAAGTGAACTGAAAACCAGACTGAACAGGGTATTTAGAGAATGGTCAACAACAAAATAAAATGAAATTAAAAAAAAAACAAAATAAATGAAGTGGTGCAGATTTGGAACCTTCTTCCCATTTCTATTCTAACCTATTTCCCAGTTAAAAACCCCAACTCTCTCGACCAGAGGGTTCTCACAAAGAGCAGGCAGCTATCTGTAAGTCCTGAACACCAGCGGTCATGATACAAGGAAGCACTGCCCATCCTTATCACGACAGGACAAATGTAAGCCAAATATTGCCAGGTTAAAGTGCACGCTGGCCTTTGTCCATGGCATTTCAACCCACCCTACTTGCAGCTTGACTGGGCACACGTCCAATGACTTCCCCTTCAAGAGCAAGCAATGATGAAAGCCTTCAGCCCCTTGAGGGCTGTGTGCTTACAACTGGAGGAAAAAACATCCTTGTCAGAGAGACAGTTTGACAGGAGTCAAGTTGGGGACAAATCCTCTGGGCCCTTTCCATCTCATCCTGGTCTTTTTTGACTTCAACATCTGTCAGCAGGATATGCTCCCTGCTTTCTAATGCCAGTAAAGACCACAGACAAATCAATACAACAATCCTGGTCAGGACAGAATATTTTCTTCTTCCCTCCATTTAACACTGTTCTTTTATGTCAAGAGTTTAATTCTCCAAGGCAGTATCTTTCCAAATACACTACCAGGTTCTGGTAACTTATCAACATATTCTCTGTTAACTTCAGGTCCAATGGCATAAAAATAATGACATTGTTTAGACTTGTAACAAATATTTTCTTCAGCCTGTTTGTGAACTCTGATTTCATTCATACGTGGCCACTTGACATCACACTATACACGTGTTAAGGGGGGTGAAAATGAAAACTCACCATGAATAGGCAGCGAAATGAAAAAGCAGTTTGGAGAACTGCCTCTAAATACCTTCATGACAATTTGCCACAGCAAAGGACATTCGACACCGATCAAACTCCTCATACTTAGGATTTTCTCTTGCTCTGTTACTTTTAGTTCCTCCCTTAACACAATTTCAATGGTGTAATACAGGTAAAGCATCAGAATCACCTTCTGATCACCCTCCTAAGAGATGCCACACTGCAGACCCCACAGCATTCTTAGGAGGACAGGTGTTATGGTCCCCTCCTGTGACAGGTACCTGCAGTGCTTAAATACTTCTTACGAAAATTACAGAGGGTTACATAACCTACTACGAACATGCTCATACACATGATGTCAGACATAGGATTCTTTAAAGCAAAGTAGCTTGAAGAGTTGTAAATTTTCAGGGGGTTTGAATCTCTGAGAGTCTTGTTTTGTCATTCTGCAGATAAAGCTTCAACTTAAGAAGTTTGTTCTATACTTACCTGTATTTAAAGTACAAGAAATAATTACAGGTAAACTACAGAAAGGACTGAGGAAGTCTGGCTGCACACACTGATTTCTTAGGCCAACTATTTCCTGCTCAGCTTTCAATTAACAGTTTAAGAAGTGAATAGGCAGGGGGATTAATTAAAGAATAATCTCCTTTGGTTTTCCCATTTGTCTCTAGTACTTGACCGACTGATGTCTAAGGTAAACTGACCCTGAGCCAGACTTCCCTCAATGACAGAGCAGTGTTTGTTGGGGTGATGGTCTTTGCTGTCTCAAGCACTGAGAAGCAGATGTTCTGAAGCTTTATTCGGTTGTGCACTCCACAGTCCATCCACTTGCCACCCAGGATGAAGGACCTACTGGAATACACTGCTGCATCCCTCTGTATACACATGCATACATGTATTTCTTTTTCCAATACAAACCCACAAATAGAAACCAAGACCACACCACACACCACGTGTGGAAGAGGCCCGTTTACCCACAAGACAACGTAGCTGACAGCTAAACAAACCAACCAACCAACCATTCTCCTTCTTCAGCTTGGGAGATCTCAAACCCAATACAGCGCTCCTCTCCAGAGCTGAGAAACCCCACTGAGAATACTGTGCTTGCTTTAGATGCTGACTGGGTTACAATTCCATTTTAAATTACTACTCAATGACTGCAGAATGCAGTGCAATGATAAGGAAACCGATCCTAGTCCAAGCTCCATGATGGCAGCATGCTGGTTGCCATTTGGTCCAATGTGGAAGCTGTACCACAGGCTTGTGGCAATATACTACTGATTGGACAAGAGAGCAAACAGCAAGTGCTTCTGCTCTCACACTGATGAGACAAGGGAGAAGCCTGGCTTTACCGTAATGGAGTTATCAGAATTCCTGCAGTGGAAAAAAAGCTGAGAAGTGCAAAATCCATTGCATCCACAAAAGGAAAAAGGGAAAAAACAGCTTCAGGGAAACCAAGGCTTCAAAGGATGATACAAGCCAAGAAGACAACTCCACTCATTGGTACAGATGTGTCTCTCTCTATATTGCTACAGATATCTACACTGGTACAGATGTGTTTGTGTATATATTATATAGATATAGATATACAGGCTCTATTTTTTCAGGAGAGCAGATCTATCTGATACTATTTTGCCTGACACCAAACCTCTTACCCAAGCAAGAAGCAGCAACTCAAGTCCCAGCTCATTAACAAGGCAACAGAATTCATCGTCACTGCTGTTAATTCATCAGTTTTAGAGTTGCCTCTTCTCGACAGGCCTGTAGACCATAAGCACAGAGATCACAGATCTTACCCTCTCAGCTGTGTCCTTATGCTCAGGCACTGGGAATGCTGCTCCGTCCAATTCTCTTCCCAATCAAAAGCCATTTCAGAGCCTTCCCTTGGCAAGTGCCTAGCTAATCTCTTTTTGACAGACATAGAACTGCAACCCTGTCTCAGTCCCAGAACTTGAGATTTTAACAATGAAAACTATGAAAGGATGAATGGAAGGAAGATGCTCCCAGTTAAATAAACAAATAGAAGAGACCAATTATAGAACTTCAATTCTCACTAGGAACTTCCCCTTTCTATTTCTTTTCTTCTGAGAGTTTTAAGAAAAATCTTGGACATCAGAGCCACTTGTGGGTTTTCCTTTGTTAAGTTTCCAAAAATGCCTTAGTCAGGAAAAGCGTATTGGACGACTCCTAATCACTGTATGTGTGTGCTAGGCACGGTGTGTGGCCCAGGCTGGAGCCACAAACTAAACTTCCTGGAAGGCAGCAACCAAGGAATGCCTCATCTGGGATTCCACAGCTGCCAGAGGTTGTCCTTGCCCTTAAACGCTGGATCAGTCTCCTCAGTCTATTTATGATGACATCAATTATCTAAAGTTTCCTCAGATCTGTGGTCAACTTAACAATGCACTTGGCCACCTCATCACAAACGTGTACTTCCAGAAGCAATTTATTATTCACATTCCTACCTTATCCCATACTGCACTTGGGGAAATCTTTCCATTAGCAGCATAAGTAACAAGTTTATCATTTTACTTATCTGCGTGGGCTGATGTTATGTGCCTTATGAAGTGCCCACTATTATGCTTGAACCCCAAAAAATCTGAAATGTGCTCAGAGAATCTAAATGAAGCATTGCAAGTATTATTTAAATAAGTACTTCCAGTCTTATAAACAACACAAGTTGAACACAAAGGATTACAGCTCTTTCACGGGCATACAAGATCAAATGTATGGCCTCCAAATAATGCTGCATCCAGTATCTTCTTCAGAACTAGCTTTTGAACAAGAGACTTTGAGAACTGCTGTGCAGATTTAGCTGTAGGACCGCCCCGTGTACTAGAAGGCTGCATGATAACCACGAACAATACCTGACGTTGTTTCTCTCTGGAATACTCTAGTATTCCTAGGAAGAAGTCATGCCTATCTTAGCAAGCATACACAGGTAAGAAAGCTGCTTTGCGAGACTCGGGAAGATACAAAGGTATTTCTGGTCTAAAAAAATGTGTTCTGATGTCCAAATAGTGTTTTATCAAGAAAAAGAAATGCAAAGAGGGACTTCGGAATGCATGCTGAAGATATTCACAGTGACTGCAAGTCCTGGTGTGAAAAGCAGCAAGATGACTGCCCACAGCAGGAAGAAAAAGTCACTACAACTACAAAAAAAATAGTTGAGTTCACTGCTACTTACACCACTGATTAAAAAGTGACTCGCTTACACGCGAGAAGATCCCACCACAGAGACTGAGACTAATGAACTAATAAACAAAAACACCACAACCTCGTTCTGAAACAAGGTAACAGGCAAGTTTGTTACCCGAGGAGTTTATCAAAACACCTCCCTTCAGAAATGTTACAGACACAAATAAATCAACCAGCCAACCAACATCTTAGATTAAAAAATAAAAAAGAAGCCACTTGCTGGACCCTTAACTCATGAAACTGCTTTTTATCTAGATGATTTTTGAAGGATGGGAACAGTAAATTCTGTAAGAGATCAGTGAATTTAAAATCTGTGGGACAACTTCAATAAAAACCAAGAGGTAATACACCAGGAAACATACTCTGCTTAACAATAAACAGAAATCCTCAAGTTTCACTTCTTCCGTTATTTCTTTTCAGGGCTAAGTTCTTTTGCAATGCTGGGCCACCTGCTAGGGAAAGAAATGCGAAGAGGGGCCATCCAATCAGTCAGGGGAACTGCCTTCTACGGCCTGGTCACCTTGGGTATGGCAATTAAGACCTCTGGGCATTGATACGGATGTTTAGAAAGGGGACAGTAGGGAAGGCATTTAAAAAACAGGAAAGCTTCACTCCAAAAGTGGACTCTCCATCCAAATAAACCACCTCCCAGAAGACCCTTACCGGAGATCCAGACCAGCTTCTTTCCAAAGTATGTCCATTAAACGCAAAATCTGCAGCGTCAACATGTCCTGTCGGAGATCTGTAACGAAAGGTACTTCAGTTTCTCACTGAGCTGTAGACAGACTTTCTAATATTTCTAAGGCCTTCCGAAAAAGGTATCCAGAAATACTCATTGAGCCTAACCCTGACAGTGGGATTAACCACGATTACATCATCACGACTGTTACTTTGACACTCTGTCAGGAGATGATGAGTTTTTAATTCATTTACCCATGTCAGAGCAAACCACATTTCTATTACAGCACTACAGAGCAACACAGTTTAAATGCAAGTGTGGAAGTAAAGAAGGAAAAATGTATCATTTTTAGCATCGCTTACCATCGCCATTTTTAAAGATGATCCCTACAAGATCTCCTCCAAACATTTTGTTGTTGTATACTATCCACAGAGGCTTCATTTTAGAATCCATATATCTACACTTCTCAACACTAGAAAAAAGTACAACAAAACTTGTAGTCAAATAAGAATAATTCGACTGAAGAGGTCTGAACATTGTTCAAAACACAACAGAACAGGTAGGCTTCGGGTCTGGAAGTGTTTCAATACTACCTCTGTCATGAGCACTGCTGTTCCAGACAGGTGTATTAGATACAGTGACTGGCACACACATAGCTAATGCTTCAATTAAGCACTCCTTTTCAGAGAAATTTTTTTTATATCCTCTCTTACCAATTTTTACACTTTATATTTCATCACCGTTAGAAGTTTTACTGGCTTTTGAGCTTACTGTTATAAACAGATGCCAAGAATGCAGTCTAATTCACTTTTAGGCTTACCTTTAAATACATTTAGGTATGGCAATGTATTGACTAAGAGTATTAATAAAGTTCTATAGGTGGACTGCAAAACTCTTAACTGCTATTTTAACCTCAGGCAGATTCCCAACTGACCTTTTCTGGCTACAGAAGTTTCCTACGACAGCCTATCTGCCGAACAACACCGCCAAAGGAAGTTAAAGCACACATGCAGCTCTGCTTCACTGTTCCCATGCAAAAGCTACAGTGAAATATTACTCACTCATTCTTAACTTACTGGAGCTCTGAAAGTAGAACAGAAGGATTCAGAGGAGACTGGAGGTCAGAAAGTGCTTCTCTGTAAGCATTTTGTTTCAAACACGTATGCATTGCATCCTTTCCTTTTGCTTTGCTTTGCTTCATGGCATTCAGCTTAATTAGACTATTTAAAGTCTTCATTTTATTAAGAGCTTCGACCTGAAAGAGATATTTTATCTTTAAATGTTATGGGTCTGATCTTACACAATACAATGCAAAGTCCCTTTTCTAAACAAAACAAAGTGTTAAATAATTCTACATTAAAAAAAGTAAATAATAGATGGCAATTAAGGTGGCATTCCCAAGAAAAAAACATGAGGACAGCCTTTTCTAAACCACTCATGTCCCAGAAATCCCATATTCCAAAGTAACAAAGACATTTGATGGGATGAAAGCTCCTAAGCTTTGAGTCCAAAACACTGAATCAGATATTTTAACGTGTGACACACACAAATTCCTTCTTCAGAACACCATTTCTGACCACTTACTCAACAAAGTCTCTATACTGGTCAACGGAAATGCCCTCTGGTACCGAACCTAGACACTAGCAAATACAACAAATGGAATCCCTGCATTGCACCTACATCTACGCGACCCGTTAGCCAAGCATAAAATAGTTGTTCTAAAGATCAGCTGCATGTGGCTCACAGTACACTTATTCACTAGCAATCAGCATCTATTTACGAATTACAAAAGTCGACTTCTATACGAGGAAGCTTCAGTCTAACTTACGAGGTGCTGAGTCAAAACTTATCACTTCCACCGACGGACTGAACCCTGTCAGGCAGGATGCTGTGGAAATTGTATGCGGTTTGATTATAAAACTCAGGCAATGGAGACCTGCCAGGTCAGCCATCTGTCAAAACCAAAAGCACTCTTCTTTTCCACTATTCTAGGAGCTGTACAAACATTAGTGACAAGGGAACAAAATGGAACCTGTGTTGTACAAACAGGAACTTTTTGAAGTATTTCTACTTTGAATTTCTTCCGTGTTTGCACAGTTGGGAATTTTTTTGCCCCCTCTTTGATTGTACTGACATTTGTTTCCTGTGAAGTGCACAAAAACTTTACTGACCTTAGGTCTATTGCTTAAAGCATTTCAGCACCTAATCTTTTTATGATTTTGACGGCACTAACAAGCACACATATGTACAAGATGGTCTTTTCAATGTCCTGTGAACGGCAGCAATAAAAACGTTCCTGTTCCATATGCCTCTCAAAGCCCAGATTCAACGTAGGCTGTATCAAAACTGTTGGCAGTAACGCTCATCAGGCAGGTATCCGCGTTAGTCTTCGCAGCCTGGTACAGCAAATATGTCCATTCCAGAGAGAGACCACTTTTTAAACGGTCACAATCTAAATTAACTGGCTAAAACTGCATTAGAGACTTCAAACACGACTTGTGTCTCTTAATGATCTACTGATACTCTTATTAGCGTATTTAATAAGTGTGAGACATTTGCTCTTAAGAGTATTTAAAAGCAAACATTTTTTTGGTAAATGGCACATCTGTATCAACACTAAAATGAGTATTTGGTTTACTTCAACAACTCTATTTCCAGGGGGTATTACTTTATACAGCTTCAGGGGGTTTTGCATCACCTTTTAACAAAAGCCAAAGCTGCACTAAGTGGTTCTGGAGTCATCTAGATCAAGGGTGATCATTTCCATTGAACAAACCACCATTACTGGGGAAAAAGGTCACAAGTTTCAAGTGCACAGAAACCCTTCTTCGGGATTAATCCAGTCTACTATTCTCTCCAGAACATGCTGCTGAAAGGACCCTGCCCATCTCAGAACACTCCAAAACCAGCTCTTGACTTCTGCAGGCCCATAGCACCAGCTGCTTTTTGTGCCAGGCAGGACTGCTCCATCATCCAGCTTTTCAACCCTTTATTTCTCTGCCTCACCCATGTGCCCTTCTCTCTCCACTCCCTAACAGAGGGGCTTTGCCAAGGTAATCAATATGCCCTGTAGCGGCAATGGGATAAGGAGCTGAGCTCCCACGTAGGATAAATCAAGACTGAAAGGGAAGTCTGTACCTGTTTAGCAAGCACTTTCATATGGGCAACACTTCCTCGGCAGTAAGCTTCAAGTATCAAACCGAACTGTACTGAAATGGCAGGTATGTGAACCTCTGACCTGCAGGAAGAAAAGCTTCCCATCACATCACAGCATTTACAGATTAGCATTCTTCGAGTCATTAAAACAGAAATAATAATAAACAAACAACCAAAATGAACAACAAAAAAAACCCTCACATCACCTCATGGTCATGTAGGTGAAACAAGAAGCCAGATTTCTTAAGAAATAACACAACAGTTACATGCTGAAGACTATGACTACTGGCTGGTTTCAATGCACACTACTTGTTTTCAGGTCTAGTTTTCGTCTGGAGGCAACAATGTGAAGAGGCATTGATGGGTGTTTTATTCAAGCAGGTAGTACAGGTAAGTCAGGGAAGGTGATGCTGACAGTCAGGGCTGGAATTAAGCCATGTCTTCTCAAATCTTGGTAAGGGAAAAGACAAAATTTGCCTGAGGGGGGAACACTTTGAAAGGAAGTGCTGAACCTTACACCAGAGCCAATTATCCTCTCAAAATATTTTTACATAATACTTGCTCTTTTTATTTAGAAATACTAAAAGAAATTGTATTTTTAAGACAGAATCAGCCTGTAATCCGTGCTGCAAAATTTCTGTCCTTCACAGAACTGGTCATCAAAAGTATCAACACCACATGCAACTGCTTTTATTTTCTGATAGGCTCACAACAATAAATTTTTCCCAACTGTGAGGTATAAATATTGTACTTGTACTGCGCACAGCCAAAACAAACACTACAGTTATACACAAACCTAACTTATAGTTAGAGCTGAATGCAGTTTGGAATACTTTCATCACACAGGAGATTTCAAACCACTGTAATATACTTTTAATTATAGGTTTGCTCTGATCTATCAATGCAAAAGGTAAAGAAACACAAAGAGAACTTGTAAGGGGCTAAAATACTGGCTCATTTAGAAAAACCCTCAAGAAATCACATTTGAAAGTCCCATCAAGGTCAACAGTTTCAGAAAGGCACAAGGGAAAAGCTCCTACCTTAGATGCCAAAACAGCATCTGTCCTATTCTCCTGTTGGCAAGTGCTCTCTCTAACAGGAATCTGGAGAGTGCACAATCAAGAAAGGGTTCATATTTCAGGACTTGCACAAGTTGAAGAAGATACTGAGAGAGCTCTTCGTCACTGGAATGAGGTAGATAAAAGCAGTTAGTAACAGAGTAACTAGTTTAATGATATTCCAGAAATTCAGATGCGTGTGACAAACCCATCAATGACACACTTGTTTCCCATAGCAAGACCGTGCCTTTTAGGATCACCTTTAGGTTACAGTTTTTACCAGTTGATTTTATCAGACTTTTAAAAGGAGTTCAGAATTGATTTCTGACCCCCAATTGAACACGGTTTTACTTCGAGCCAGAACCAAGAATCCTGAATTCCCAAATGTAACAATTCAGTGATATTAGGGTAGCCCATCAGCCAACCTGCTTGTTTGCATTAGAAAGAAGTCACAATATTATTTATCTTTTTTACCCCAAGAGTCTATCCTTGACCATTACAAAAATTAATAATTAAACCATTCACCCCAGAGAACTGAGAATTCAAGGACAGGAAACATTCAGCAGTGCTGCAAATGATAATGTTATGCAAATATTGCCCTAGGTTACCACGAAGAGCAAAAATTACACGCAGATAGCGAAGGCTAGTGTGAAGAACAAGCTCATCAGTAATTCTCTGGGGTTTTTAATTACAATCTACAATTTACATTTCTATTAAATGATACAGTCAATACCTGACACAGAGTGTGAGGTGGCTGAGCAGAAGCTTTTATAGTATTCAACTACTGTAATATTTTTCTCCCTTTATTATTAAAAAGTTCTCACATTATCTTGCTCTCCTTTTGTCCACGAAAGGGGTGACCACAGAACCCTCTTTGGGACAAAGGTATATTGGTGTTCTCTCGGCAACATGGAAAAGAAATATCACTGAATACAAGATGTCAGAATGCAAAGGTTTCATTTGGCTGCACGTGTGCTTATCTCGAAATCGGACTGCTCTATCTACCATCCATTCGTGACAGGCAGTGCGTTTAAATCTTTCTTCTTTCGATTCCTTTCTTCCTATGAGCAACAGAACACCATTTTTCACCCCAGAAATCCTTGCCTGCTGAAGTAATAAAATATACTCACCTCATTTGCTTTAAACACCCCACTGCATACTCTCTGACATACTGGTCAGGGTAATTGAAATCCAACAGTTCTAATGCTTCTCTAGGCAGCAGCTTGGGCCATATCTGAAGGAGAGCCTGAAGCTGTTTTAGAAGAAGACTATTAGGTTACAGATGAAGTAATTATTTAAGAAAACAGATGGGCATAAGTGCCCATAAAAGTGTTCATACTAACAGAAGGAAAGCAAAGACTGATCTGGGGAAAGGAGAAAAAAAAAAAAAAAAGAGAAATAATTTTGGGAAAACGGAGGCTTTTCCCACATGCACTGTGAATATTAATGAGCTTAAATTGCAAAAGAGATGATTGGGGTTTGATCTGCACTTAGCAGGTACAGCCGTAACACAGCTAAACACTCGGGGGGGCGGATTCTGAACTGGTTCATCTGGGCAGTTTTGTGCATTTAGAAAGCAAGAAACAGGCATAGATCAATGCCAGTGCAAAGCCAGTGGCCATGCTACAGTTCCAGAAGTGAAGGAAAGAATCAGAACTGTTTTCCCAGGCAAATACCGCTATGAACACGTGCAAGATTCGTAATGATACAAAGTAAAATTAAAGAAGTTTTTAAATACAGGTATCGTAATCCCACAGAAACAGCTATGGAGATATCTAGTCAATCCATAGCCCAGTAAGTGTCAATGACACGAGTGCTTATGTCAGGAAGGACTACAGCCATTGATACATATCGTGAGGCTTGTACTGGAATTCTAAAAGAAATACGAACCCTGGGCGTGTACTTAATACCATAAAAGATGCTGGAAGATGCAAGCAACAGCTACACTTGTCTGACACTCACTAAGAAACTTCAAAGCAACAGCATCAGAACTTCTAGCCAATTCAAATCAGTTGCAGAACCAACAAAAACACGGAAATGTTTTGTTAAAATTAACGATGAAAACTAATGGAGAACCTGAAGTAGTCTGAAAAGAGAAGTCAAAGTGGCTTTAGATGCCTCCTATAGCAAGCAGTGAATTTTGCAAGTAACGGTCTATAGTGCATATATTAACTGTGCAGTTTAGTTGAAGATACAGAGCTCCTCACTTTGTCTGCTGAAATTATTTTAGAGCTTATCACAACGAGAAAATGTTACAAGTGATGCAAGCTTAGAGGAAACAAGAACTAAACAACCTATGAAACAGTCAAGAAAATTCCCCAGAGCACGCTGTGTTCACATTCTGCCTTGGGACTCTCATGACAAGAGAAGTGAGGTGTAACTGGCTCCACATCCCAGGTGCTGCACGCTACTCAAACGTGCAGGTGAAAGGATACTGGAAATGCTTGCTGTGTTATTTGGACAAAAGAAATGTGCAGCATGCAATGCCCTCATCTGCTTCGGCAGCAGAAGGGCAAGTCTGAAGAAGTTCCAAGTATACCTCATCTGTAAAAAAATTTTACATTTTGGAAGACGTGTTTCAAGTTCTTACAACTTCTCTGCAGTATCAAATGGGATAGAACACTGACAGGTGAAACTGCCTATTTCCCTCGCATGGCTCACAACTGACAAGCTGTGAGAAAAAACAACAGAACTTCAATTCTCAACAGCAAGCAAAAGATTTAGAGAAAACTCAAATTTGGCCTTGGTATCATGTTAGGGTCTTTTTTCTATAAAGCTTCTCAGAAGAGAATTTTTCCATAAATGACAACACAATTCAGTACAGCTCAGAATTTTTATTCCAAGTATTTAAAAAATGACCTCTTTATCTAGTTCCCATTAATGACAGTGTCACTTCACTCAAAGTGGTGGGATATTTTTTTTAATTATTTTTTAATAATGGCTAAATTCTGCTTTGAGAACATTCTGCCTGTGAATTCTGCTAGTAAGTTCTGCCACCCTGCTACTCGTCCGAGTCAGGAGGTTATGGCCACAGCAAGGGCAAACACCTTCAGAATCTCTTCAGTGCAACTGTTCTACTAAAATATTCCAACACACCGAGAGCCTGGATGAAATCTGGATGGTAAATAATTCACAAAAGCTGCTTCAATACATGGTACACAACTTTATGGGCCACTGAACTAATAGATTAAAAGTGGTCTACAACCCAATATAATAATCAATTTCTAAACAAAACCTTTTGAGCTGTGTTAGTGGAAACAGGAATATAGTTCCTTGGTTCATTTCTCTTATCAACAGATGGCGTTTGGTCATCTTTTTCTTTGCTTGGTTGGTTGTCTTTTTGTTTGGGGATCAAGACTTCTACTGAAATACCCACAGCTAACAACAGGCGTTAAAACAAGCTTCCAGTACCACGGCATGCATGTTGTAGCAGCACGAGTATTGCACCATGCAGCCTGTAGTACATATATTTAATGAGACATAAATTATACATCCTGCTAATGTTGACTTCATAAAATCGGGCTGTCTTGCCTTATCTGAACAGTTGGTTACTAGGAATGCTCACATGTTCATGTATTATGGAAATGTTTGGCATGTTTAAGGGTAAGATCTCTTTTTTTTTCAAATAGACTACCCCTGCTGCCAGAAGTCAATATTAAAACATAAACCACACTATTGTCTATACATAAGCAAACATAAATACTACATTCCTTTCAGAAAGGTGACAGTAACAAGCAAGATGACAACGTATTTTCAGCTGTTTAACAAAGATGTTCTGTACCTGTTTTTTACTATTCCCAAACTAAAGAAGTTGGAGCTGTCAGCTAATATCCATATTCCAAATAACTTTTCCAAATTCCACTACCAAAGGCCCCCTCTCAAAGCAGTCAGGACAACTTCTCATTCCCATGTTTTGATGAGTAAACAAATACCTGCTTCTATTTCTACAGTTTGTCTTTCCAGACAACTTTTAATAATGAAGAATAAACTCAGAAGCACATTAATGCAATGACAAAGGACCAAAGGATTCTTGCATGTGAAGGAACACGAGTGAGCAAGGAACGTGTGGGTGCCGCATTTTATTAGTGTAGCTTCACGGCACCGACAGTGAGCAGGGAGAAAATTACATTGATTTTTAAGTTCACAGAACATACACATCTTGCTGGTAGGAAGGATGCAACTGAAAATAAACTTCATGCCAGAGGCAAACTAAGATTCTGACTGCCTGGATAATCACAAAAACTAAGCAAATAGATGGAAGTAGAGTTATAGAGTTTTCCTGGAGTGGTTTCCTTTTCTTCTAGGAACAGCTAGCTTAGAAGAGGGGAAGGTTGGAACACTTGGCTGGACTAGACGATCTCACCAGGTCCCTTCCAACCTGAACGGTTCTGTGACTCTGTGAAAATCCTTGCATTTAAGATCAGAGTTGAGCACAAGAATTAAAAATCACCCTGTATAAGTAATTTCTGTGCTTTACTCATCATTCAGGGGAGCTCTGAAATGCATGCTGGGTTTTGTTTCTGTAGGTTTTCTGGATGCTAATAGCTTCATGCTGCTGTGTCCAGGCCACAGAACGTACACAGGGAACTTCGGTTTTTACAGTGGTATGATTTCAAAATGTCTGTGCTTGGGAAAGAAAACCTATTTCCTCAAGATCCACCCCCAGCATTTTTCCCCACCATCCATCACTGTCTTTGCCCTTACCTGAGCAACATCTTCAAGTTTGTTCCATTTTAAAGAGAGCAGCAGTTTTGGCAACGATTGTGGAAAATTTTCACGACAGTCATATCGCAAAGTCCAAATAAGATCCATTTCGTTTTCACAGAGTTGAGATAAAGGATCTCTTTCCATTATTTCTTTTAGCACAACATAAAACTTCTTACCACCACGACCCTAGAAAATGAAAAATGGATGTTTAGATAAGATTCTTATACTGTAGCTCCAATACTGCAAATTCTACGCCAGGAAGAACATCTGATAAAGCTCAGGAAACAGGGGAATGACTACTGTGCCTTTCTTTCAGCTTTCAGAAGCTACAAGAAGTGTGACTAATAGATTCAAAATTCACTGTACAAAAGTTTCTGAAAAAACAACTAAACTTTGGAGTTAATGACACTAGGTGGCAATATTTCTATTTTCCAACTCTAAGATGGAGAACTTTCACTTCGGGTGTATATACTTTCTCCTCCTGATTTTCAAGTGAGTAAATTTAATGGATAAATACAGATTTTTATTTATTAATTAAAACCAAAAAAAGACATTTCCAACAATAACCAAAGGGCAGTACATTTGCTAACTATATGGCCTACATTTTTTTTGTTTTCTAATCCAGACTTGTCTTTTCCAGCAGTTTAGCTCCACTGTCTATCTCTGAAACATTACCATTTGTACAAACTAATTTACACAATCAGTGCAAATGAGTTTTCACACTGGCTCAGTGAATAACTTCTATCCATAGCCATGCCCTTATGCAAATCTGACAGTCAAGCAAATCGTCACACTTGATATTACTGAAAAACTTTACAACTAAATATTTTATGTAACCTAGGAAGGTTTTCCAAATCCAGATCTAATGCAAATCTTAGCTGCATTCCAAATGCATAGAGTATGTAAAGCCTAAAAGTGCTTTTTAACAAAAAAACAGCCAAGAAATCCAAAAGATATTGGAAAAATCAGATATATACCTGAATTTTAAGGCAGTTGAAAGTGAATTAAATCAGAAAACAGTAAGTGGAACTGTCGCTATTTGAGCAACTGACTTATTTATTTCTAGATTCATGTAGAAGATAAAAACCAAAATATGCCACAAAATTAATGTTGAAGCAGTCTTTAGCCGATGCTTACCGCCATTGCAGCATTGTCACTGCTTCTTGCAATCTCAGCTGCCTTTTCAAGTATCTGCAAAAAGATATTTTCCAATACATTAGATTTAAAACCAAGTCTGACCGCTTTAAAGAGTAACTATTATAGAGATTAAGCAGATAGGGAATTTTGCTGTCTCTTAGATAATTAAACTGTTGTTTTGTATATACAGTGGTATAACATGGACTTCAAAATGCCGTGTCCCTCTTCTAATCTGCATGACTGCGGTGATGGGGAATAGGAGTGCTCATGATTACCTCCATCTTCTTCTTCCTCACCACTCCTGGGCTCAATTGTCTTCTTGATATCATCTTGTTTTCTGATTCTTTTTGCATTTCCTCCTTATTTCTTGGTATAGTAAATCAATTCCTCATCTCTAAATCATCCTTTGCTTTCTCATCTCTACTTCTGCTGTTTTTGAGGGCACTGCTTTCATGAGTCACGCCTGCTACCCATGGAGCCACCGCACTTCTAGCCCTCTCTTTTCAGTACGAATCCACAAACTTAGTCCTTTCACCGTCCTCTCGTGTCGCCCACGTGATCTCAATCAGCATTTCCAGTTACTTCTCTACATCCAGGATCTTCCCTTGTGCAATGTCATGAACTGCCAGCCTCCAACAAGAACTCATTTAATGATCAAGTGAATATCCCACCAAGCTCTAAGCCCCACTTAATATACAGCAACCCTCAGCAGCAAGTACTGCTTCTAAAGCAACTGTTTCTCAGAAGCTCAGCTCTGAGTTACTCTTGATCCTTTTTTTTTTTTCCTTTTGAACGCTGTATTTAGTTTTTGAGGTTCGTGTACTAAATCACGATGGGTATTTAAGCACAGATCTAAATACAGTTCTTCCATTTTTTTTTCTGCATACTACTGCGACCCACAGAGGAGTGGTAGAACAATGAGTACCAAAGTTCATTAGGCCAGCAGAAGTTGCCAGATGCTGCTGCTTTGAGGAACAATTCATAAAATGAAGTATCAGTTGTGAAACAACTCTAAGGAACAACACCAGCTCCTTTCCTTCAGAGGTCTGCTGCTCTCATCACCCAGGAATACTCCCCCCAAACTCAGATTCAGCAATATTTGTATCATCTTTACTCAGACAATATGAGAAACAACACAAGTCTGTAATAATCAGAGCATAAATACCCAGCTGCTAAAATCCTTGCAAAGGTGCACTGACTTGTTTATTTCTGTCTCTGTATGAAATGCTTATTAATATGACGTATTACATCTGCTACTTGGCTGCATAGCTTGTTTACGTACTCCGCATGAAAACATGCATAAACAAAGCCACAATGTCCTAATTCTCCAATGTTTGCCTCCTTGTGCTAAAAGTTACTCTGGTTGCAAACAAACTTTGAACGTTTCTGCAAGTCCAGCGTTGCACAACTGAACTACAAGCCACCATTACCCAGCCCAGTATACAGCTCCCGCAGAGACAACATTTTTCTTACCAATTGTCAAGGCACTTTTGCTCACTCAGCCCCAAAGAGCTGTTTGCTGCAAGTAGGCCGACACTATGAGCAAAAAGAGTAATCTATTTTCTGCATCTTATGTTTCTTAAAATAAAGGTCCTGCATTTGATCCCCTGTTCTCTTGGCAGAAACAAGCAAGAACTCTGGGAAAATTAGTAGCAGCTGTACACCAAGCAAATCTCACCTAGTTCATTTTGAGTAACAGATTCTCAGCTCTATGATTCGAGCACCTACAGTGTTATTCCTGAGTCAACAGGACTTTCACCAAGAAAATGTTTCAGAGATTCAGAAACCTTATTCTAAACACAGAATATTTTTTCTCCATGGGAGAAATGTCAGTGTACCCACAGAAATGGCATGAATTGTCCAAGAGCTTAGAGCTCTGATTTTTCCAGTGATACTGCAAACCAGGTACTCCTTGCAACTCCCTACAGTTACAGAAAAGTTACCAGAAAAAATAACTGCTAAGAAACTGCTGGGGGAAAAAAAAAATGCCCACAACACATTTTGTAGCATTTCCTCAAAGCTGAATGCTTTCAGTGAATGCTTCACTACCAGATCTGCAATCACTTTATAAAGATCCTCAGGGATTTTCCTCTCTCTGATACACAGGATTTCTCAGGTGCAGTTCAAGAAGGGGGCAAAGCCACAGAATAAATCAAGCTGGCAGACAAACAGGAGTTACAGGGGATGGCGAAGACCACTGGGCACTACCTTACTGTCAATACATCAGGTAACTTACTCGGTAAAATCTTTTGTCTGCATTCACCCCAGCATTTTGTCACACCGAACACTTGGTACTACAGGTACAAACAGAAGGAACAACAGAGCCAGAACAAATCTGCAATTACTTAAGAAACATTCTTACAGATAACATGGCTGCAATGTTCAAGTGAAAGCAGCTTTTTTTATTCTAGAAATCATACACATATAGTGTCAGGAGCAAAAAGCTTAAAGCATTACAAATGAACCAGTAACAAAACAGACTAAAATAAGTCCAGTATGAAGAGTCAACTGGTCAAACATAATTAAGAAGGGCATTAGTCCTGTTTTAGCTCTTAAGGCATTTCCAGTGCTGTTTAAACACAAGAATAAGCACTGTGAAAAGGAGGGAAAAACAAAACAAACACAAAAACCAACCCCAAACCAATCCAACCCACCCTTATCATGTTATTTGATTTCATTTCCACGAGTGTTAAATCCCAAATCCCTCTTTGATAAACCTGATAAAGCTTGGTGGTTTCTTTTTGTTCACGTCTCCCAAAAGGTGCAAAACCATCAAAAGGGAAGAAGAAGAAGAAAAAAAAAAAAGAAAAAAGGAAAAGCCATTTTCTCAAGGTGGTTACTGACTTTCCCAAAACCAAAATTCAGACTAATTTACGTACACAGTAAACCTTAATTTTTCAAGGCATCATTAGCTGCTGTTTTACATTTATTTTATTAATTGTTTCCTGGTCTTTGCTTTATTTGCTGATTTGTGACCAACTGGTTACCTACTGATCACGCTACAGACATTACCAGGTGCATTCCAAATATACAATTCCTTCCTAGGCAGGCATTCTTATCCGGGTCAGTACAAAACGGCACAGTAACTTCAGTGGATTTAGTTCAAGAGCAGACCTTGAGAATTCTTTTCACAGTGTTAAGAGTCTATCCTTAAAAGGACTTTAGCTCGCAGAGAAAAGAAGTGGCCCAAAGAGGGGGTAACAGACATTTGTACAAAAGATAACTGATCTTATAGATCCCAGGAAAACACAGCTCAAAGGTTTCCAGAATGGCAGATGAATTCAGCTTTCAGTAAGATCACTAATACAGGAAACTAATTATGCCTCTGACCCTCAAGAGACTATGCACAGAGCATTTTTACAAGTACAGCTCTTCAAAATACTATCTGAAGGCTGTGAAGTCAGAGCACTGGCACTCTCGGGCAGTGCAAGTTTAAAAATCTACAGCATAACAACTCAAACTGAGTGGGGGTTTCAGCTGAAAACATGGTGCTGAAAGAAGAAAGAGCATTCTTGAGTGCTCTTTGTGTCACTGCTTACCTTATCAAAGGGGGGGTAATGGATAGACTGTTTTGAATATTCGTGAAATCGAATGTGCAAAGCTGTTGCATTTTCAGTGTAAGGGTTTGTCTGGACAGTTCCCATCGGATTTAACATTTCTTCAAGTTCATCTGAAACATTAGGCAGAACAATCAGCATTACAGGCCAGGCATCCATTAAAATGGAATGGCAAAGATGCAAGAAGAAGCTGCTTACTGCATAAAACAGACAGAAGCACGTTCTGCTGCAACGCGCACTGCATTCCCCACATGAACCACCCACACCTCTTACATTCCCAAGTGTTCAAGAGACATTGATTTTCTCCTTCCAAAATAAACCCAACAGTCAAGGGCAGCTGAGATAGCCCTGTACTGAACTCAACACCAGTATACATACTGCTTCTATATCAAATAGTATGGGGGGGGGGGGAATAATTTAAGCCCAATTTCTTTTAGCACTACAGCCAAAGTGATACAGGGTGTCTCAGGATGGAATGAAGAATGACATGGAGATTTCACATTTTTCATTGAAACAAATATTGTCACATACGTTACAGCTTGTCTATGTTTAGGATGCATAGCACAGGGAAGAAAATGAAACCTAAACTGTATCTTAACAGGTAGCTTTAGATATAAATATGCATCTATCTGTATGTGATTTTCCTTTCATAACTGTTAAAACTTTCAGAATGCTATTTCCAAGCAGATTCTTGCCCTTTCTCATTCCCGATACACAATACACTTTCAGGAAAGACATTACAACATCATATACTTTTTACACAGATATGTAGTAAAGGAATTATGGCAGGAGAAATGGACATGCACACAGTAAATAGTCTACTACTTGATATTACTCTAAGTATATCAAGTCCAAATCTTAAAGTTAAACTTTACCAGGAAATGATGACCAGCTATGCAGGACCAGTTCTCCATTCTTCAACTGTCCTTTATAATCAAATACCATGGTATTTACCCAGGCTACAGGATAATGCTGTTAAGAGGAAAAAAAATATGCACAGAAACTAAGATGCCAGTGCACATTACTATACAGCAAGCACTACCCTTGTGGTGTTTTGTTTTTTTGTTGTTGGTTTGTTTAATGGTGACGTCTTTCAGAAAATGTGTTAAAACACCTGCACAGTCTTCAGTATGTGCAGTCCCCCTGAGGACAGTAAGGTTTCATTGCAAGGGTGTCATTCTGCCAGAGCAGAAACACGCGTGCCTCTGAAAGCGAGCCCTTCCCTGAATGTGAGCCTGGATGCTGATTTTTTTCATCTTTTCCCAATCACAGTCATCTAGAGTTCTGAACAAAACTGACCTTTTAAAATAGAATTCTTTATAAAGCCATTTGCCAACTGCCTTGCCTTTTTCAGCATCTGAGAAATAGGAAAAGCTTTTTCATACAAAGATGGGCAGTTCTTAACACATACGCTCTAATTTTTTTCATTTTGCTTTCTTGAACACTGAAGTGAGGACAATGAAAGACTGAAGTGAGTATCTGGAAATCTCACTCAGGGGTACACTCAAGGAAAACAAATGAAATAATTACCACTTTTCCTGCTTTCCTAATAGTTTGGTATTTGGAAGGATTCATTGCCTTGGTTGACTTTTTAGTTTTCATCTTATCCATCACAGCATAAACTGCAAAGCAGAGCCTTGCCATTCTTGGTAGATCACAGACATTTATTTCAAACTCTAGTACTTCATTCCAAACGTGGTCGCTTCTCCCAGATATTTCTGTGCTTACAATAGTTTTACACAGGAGCTCTGTACCATGGAAAAGACCAGCCCTAACGTGAACCTGTAATAAAGAAATCAGAAGGTTTAAGCTTGCCACAGGACCTACAGAATTCTGCAGAGAGTATTATATAGAACATACAAAAGCAGCTCACCAGATGGTCCTTTGTTAATTCCTTCGGAGATACGTTGTATGTTCAACTGAATTTATAATCAAGTTCCTTTGTGGATTTAAAGATAGCTTATGGAAATATGATTATGTCTAGTGTATTGTGTGTTTGTGCTTTAACACCATTATTAAATTTGCCTGGTTTCTTGGTTTGGTTTTGTTTTTTTAACTGGGGGTTTAAATTCACATTTGCATAATTCTGGATATTGCTCTTTGACTTGATGCCATCTGATATTATAACTTCATATACTACCCCACTTCCCTGGCTTTTCTTTTACTTTATAAATAGAAAAAGCAGAGGTACTGACACTCCCCTTTTACCCATGAGGTGGTATGGACTGATGGTGCAGCCAAAGAACAAGACAAAAGAAAAGCAATTTCAAAAGGTCATGTTTTTGGAAACTTGGGTGGCAGCTGAATGAAGTCTCTTGTGCTCTAGGTGAAAATACTGAACCCAGCTCGCATTAATGGGGTGCTGCACATCTGACAAATGTCTTGTTTCCCACTGCATACACTGCATTTATGGGACATCTTGCTGGTTTCTGCAAAAATGGGTGAATATTGGCTTGGACCAAAGCACAACGAAACGAAAAGAACAACGGCAGTGAATTGAAAAGCACCAACTATCCCGAATGAAACATGAGAGCAGAATATCAATGGCTAATCAAATTTCTTCCCAATCTACACGACTGGCTATTATCATTTACTGACTGCCAAGCAAAATAAAGCAAATGAATGATCTTCTACCTCACAGGCAAGTGGCTTGTAAGGTCTTAAAGTAGTTGTGCAATAAATTCCCATGTGTTAACAACTTGTGGTCTGTAAAACAGTCAGTAGCCCCGTCGTGTACGTTTTTACAGGAAGTGATGCTACAGCTTTTTTTGTGTGTTCGGCATGTTTGGAAAATAAAAGACAGATTGAATAGAAGCAAGCAGTCCGTGCTTAGACGCACAGAGGACATAGTCTGGACTGCAAAAATACCTTATGAACTGTTTATTTAATGTTCAATCTCTTTCTGTTTGTCAGATGCTTACAACAGTTTAGCTGGAATAAGATTATTTCACAGCGATATCAGTACTTTACAGACATCATATTTTAAAAATCCAGTACCATATGAACACTTGTGTCGTACTGTCCATCACTATTGATCCTCATGCACATATCCAGCTTCAGAAAGCAGAGCAATGCTTTAGCAATAAAGCAAGTTTTTAACCAATACTACCAATGTAACTGTGAATAACTAAAAACGCTTAAACTTGCGCTTGCTCAATTGAAACTTGTATGATTATGAGTTCAGTAAACATTGAAAATCATTAACATAACGAACAGAGCATCTTCTGATACTAAGCATAGTTACTTACTTTGGCATTTTCTTCTGTATTTAGTCTATTGCCCTTTAACAGAAGAATCTTGAAAGGGTTGGAAATATCCCATACGCTCTGAGAAGGGAAACAAAGATACACGTTCATTCTTAATCCATGGAACTAAGATACTGAGATCTATTTTAGAAGCTAAACATTTCAAGCAAAAGTCCCAAGTACAAACTAAAAGAGATACACTTTAAAAAATATTAATTTGATATCTTGAAAAATAAAGTGGTTATCATAACTACAAGATGCCCTAAAAAGGAAACAAAAAAGTTAGTAAAAACCACTCAGCTGAAAGGGAGGTGAGAAAATACATTGAGTAGTACTTGCTGACAGTTCAGAATAGCCCTTGACATTTATTGTTCATTCTGAATATACACAGTGTGCTGCAACAGGGCAAGGTCTGGCCACATTTCTTGGAGTGAGAGTGAGCAATTATAACCATGCCATAAGGCTGTCAGTTCAGCAAGAAAGGAAGCACCGTAATAAAAAAAGTTGGAGGCATATTAGGGCAAAAACTGACATCCTAGAAGCAGCAACGGCACCAAGATACCTGGGCTAACACAGGAGACCAGAGAGCACTATGGCCCAAGCCAGTGGAGCCTACACATCACACTGAAGCTGGAGAATCCTCGTTCTCTGCAACAGCTTCTCCAGTTGCTGGTAACAGCTTATTACCAGCTCTTCTGGGTTGTGACTTGAAGTATAATCAATAGCAATAGAAAGGAGATGGCGGGGGAAGGAGGAGGAGGATGGATGAGGCAAGGGCAGTAAGATCTTTCCCAACAGCCTCAAGGTTTGCTATTTCTGATGTAAACTTTTTAACACTCAACAGGAGGCTCCAAGCAGCCCCAGGCGACCTGCACTGAAACGCAGCAGCAGCACAAATCTCGGGCGTTGCGGTTTGTATTCCACAAGTCACTACCCCTTTTGGGTATCAGATATTCAGATATTCTCTGTATCAACTTACAGTTGTTATTCTCGTTTTTTTTGGTGGCAGAGGAAGAGGAAGGTTGGATGATTTTCGATTTATGGCAGCTTCTACGGCAATCATCTCCTGCTCACACATTTTCTTTATGGTGCAACACTCAACGAGAGTCAGCTGAGGCAGAGTCCTGTTCATCACACAGTTGCGTATATACTAAAAGCCCACGGAAAACAGTTGTTACAAGTGAGCAGATTATTTCTACAGCAACTTTCAAATCAAAGAAACAAATGGTATATTACAAAGATACAATGGGAGAAGGCTGCTGTCTTGAGGAACAAGTGTATTCCTGCTCAGCATAGCTGACCATCCAGCAGCACAGGGATCAAGGGCAAGCTGTGTCCAAGACACCAGAGAAGGTGGTCCAGAACGCTTTATGTACCTGAAACTGAATTAATGGGTGATCACCAAAAACATATTCTAGCCTTCCGCTAACTTGCAGCACATAATCAGCAGGATCGACTTCCTCATCCTCCTTTCCATGGATAGTCAAACGTTTTCGGATTGCCAGCTCATTCAGCTTGATGGGATTCATGTTAGGAGACACCTGAAAACTAAACACATCCTGACAAAACACAAACGGGAACACTGAACGTCAGACTTGTCACAGGCAGAGGAGCAAGCCCTACATCATGGCATGAACAATAAAACAGGTGGAAACAGGTACCTGTTCAAACCACTCTAACACTTGTGGTTAATCTCTGCATCATCAGTACAATCAGAGTGAGTCACCATAAAAGCTGCAAAATGATCATTTCCCAAACTCTTAAAGTATTGGAAGTACTTTTAATAACACAGATCTTTATTTAAGTGATTCAGCAGTGGTTTAAAGACTTCTAGATCATGATATTGATCCAGAAGCTCGTAGTTTAGAATGTGAATGAGGGCAAAATAAATCATGCATACATTACAAAGTATTTAGCAGTATCTGATGTGCTCATTCTTCTTCTTTCTGGACACTAGCAAGTTATCCTCTTTCTAGGCACCACAGTACTCAGAAGTAAAATAAAGCTTCAAGTAATAAAGCAGAAGAAACTGGGAATGTTATTTACGTACAAACCCACCACCCGATTTGGAGGGGTGCAACCACTACCCGTAGAATTCTGACACCAATATACATGCATTTTCAATAAATGTTTTAATCAAACCCTCAGAGGCTATCTACATATTTCTATTTTTTTGATCTATATTTTGTATCTCTATTTTTTTGATGTGTTCTAAAAAGGTAAAGTAAGAAGCTGCTTTCTTTTTAAAATAGAAAAAGGTTTAAACTCATTTAAAGTTCCTAATGTAAAAGGTCTTCTGGGAAATGTTTCATCTTTCTTAATCTACCCCCTTATGCTCTGCACGTGCTTATTTGCAAAGGCTGATTCAGTGAGTTCTGGGTTTGTTTTTCGGGTTTGTTTTTTTGGGTTTGTTTTTTTTTGTTTATTTACACACACTCCTGAAGATATAAGCATTCTAAAAGCATGACCTGTATTTTATCTATATAGAAGCTTACTGGCAAGAGCCAAATTGCCCTAATGGAAAAACCCAATTCTCTGAAGTCAGGCAGAATTAATCCTGTATTTTCTCTGTTTCTGCCCAGTTCACAACAGGTTCCCCTGTCAGAGGGCTGCCAGCCACTGAAGGCTTTCTGCTCCTGTCATAACTGGTAGCAGGTAGACAAGGAACAGCACTTTTTCCTCCCAGGAAGCTGGTGCTTTATGGCACAGCTGCCTTCCTTCCAAACTGTGGGTCTTTGCACATGCATCGCAGATCAGCATCTTTCTCTTGCTCCAGAGACAACTAGGCAGCTTTCACAGCTCACCCACACATCCTAATCAAAGAGTATTTTAATATTCCTTCCTCTCAATCTTGCAGCTTTCCTACTGCAAGAAAACAACGGTCCCCACACCTTCCTACTGAATTCTCCTGATACAGTTCTAGCGCTCAGTGCAAGTAGTAAAGGCTGGAGCAGAGTTTACTGCTCTAAAAAGCCAGATTTCAACTGTTAATAGCTCAGAAGGTCAGAACTGTCAGCAGAAGTATTTGAAACATTTGAAATGTCAGCAGCCTTGGCTCTTACAGTGGCAGGCAAATACATTCTGCACCAGCATGAACTTTTGCACTGCTTTGGTACCGTTATCCTATGCATACATATACAGGATATTCCAATCAAAAGCTGACAAACACAATGGATATTCCCACTCCTGGACAACTCCAAGTCCTCCACTAGTGAAAGAGGAATGGAAAAATGTTTTGTCATAAAAACACCTATGCACCCAACATCATCTGGTGTTCAAATTTATTTTCATATATTCATTTAGTGTTTCCAGAGTCAGATATGATTTTACCATTTTGGATTCTTTAAAATTAAAAAGATCTGAAATATAAAATTTAAAATAAAATCAGCCAAACCATTCAAAAATCAGGATCTAGCACCCGAGTCAAAATGGACATCAAATAGCCTGATACATTTACACACTTGTGAGATTCTGAGGTTCCCAATGCTGATCCCTCACTGCTATCCAACGGAAGAGAAGTGCAAAAATGAATAATGGGAATGCTGGACTCAAGCAGAATTAAAGCAACTTCAACATTAATAAAACCAACCAAACAAAAAACCCACAACAAACCAAAACACAAACAAAAAACCACAACATAAACAAAATAACAACAAACCCAAAACAACAAAAAAATCCACAACAACCCAGAACCTGAATAATTTTAGGTGGAAATTAAAGGGGGGTTATTTGAAGACCAAGCTATGGATTTGTTAGCCGAAACAAAAAGGTAGCTCCGAGTCTCAGCTAGAGTTCTATTTGTCTATAGGCAGGTCTAGCGTAGGGAATACTAATGCCTCTTTTTTAAAACCAAATTGCTCAGCTTAATGAGCAAATCAACCCCAAATACATTCAACAACGAATCACAGACGGACAAGTGTGATGAATATGGTGCCTCCCAATTCACCAGCATTCTGAGGCTAAAGTGGAATGCTGGTGAAGGAACAGAGTAACAGTTGGCCAAAAAAAAACTCCTGCCAGCTTGGATTTACGTTTTAAGTTTTATATGAACTTGAAATAATGTAGAACATGCAGGTTATACACTTTGGCCTTAGAAGCTCAGGTCAGCACTGTAGGTTCACATCCTCTCTTCCAAAAATCAATGTCCTGGTGAAAGAATTTGCATTTTAAAGCGAACACCCTCATGTCAGCATTCTCTTTCATATACATCCTTGATCGATCACATGCAAATTCACATCACCATCAAGAACACTACACGAAATGTGATGAACAACCATTCCTACCTGGCAGTTATCAAAATGAACAGCCACCACAAGATTTCCACTATAGAGCTTGTCTTGGAAGCTCTCTGGGATGACAGGTTCCTGTTCTGGAGGGTAAGTATGCTTTAACCAGTCCATCCAGGAGAGACCCACAAGTGATTGAATCTTTTCCTCACTGATTCTCCGCATTTTAGCTCGGAAGTCATTCACTTCAGGATCTTGTAAGGCATCGAACTCATGGAGACCTGAAAGAATTCAAGCAAGCCAAAGGATTCATCCCTGTACAGATACTGCCCATCTATTCACCACCCCACTCAAACATTTATCATCTTTAAGCTAAGTTTACGTTAAGTGGTTTTCTTCAGACATCTCCACCCAAATTCGGCGCTCGGAAGCGAGCTGGCTTCTACATTGTCCTGTATTATCAGTGGGCTTCCAAAGTTACTTCCACAACTCCCAAGGAACCTGGCAGGAGGGTTTAGTTTAAACAGTAAGAACTAATGCCTTTCTTAGGGACTCTCTCACCCTCAGTGCAAAACAGTTTGGCAAGTTTTAAGTCTCTCCTCACAAGAGCAAACGCAAGGAAAGCACAGCAAATGCACCAGAAAGCCCATGGAGGCGAAGAAGAGTCTGCAAACTCTTTTTATTTTTGGTAATCCCATAGAAAGATTACATAATATTTTTTACTTTGTTTACAAGTCAAAAAGAAAAAAAAAAAAAAGATAGTGGGACCATAAACAGATTTATTCTTAAATTTTTCTTGTGATTAAAATCTTCTACTCCAAGTCAAAACAACAGAACTGAAATTTCAACTACTCCAAAATCAATAAAGTGTTTTTTTTTTCCAAAATATATAGAGAATACAAAATGAAGAGTCCACACTGCTGTGATTCTTCAGGACGCATGGGGCTTGAAATTGTTTCTTTCTCTCACCTGAATTTTGAAGAACACTGTCCAAATTACAGAAAGTAGTGAACACCACTTGGGAAGAAAACACCCAGTTTGGAATCTTACACAGGAAAATGTTTTTTCCACTGCTAAGGTACAGAATAGAGGCTGTGTAAGGAAGGATCTCGCACAGTCACAATAAGCAAAATACTCAATCAGAGAATGTGAATCTCTCAGAATCTGTCAGAACCTGTCTGAATGGTTCAACTGGCTGTCGCCTTTGTCAGTGTTAACAAACAGGCAGACAGTGTACTGCTGAAATCTAAACAAAACCTGCAGTCTTTCTGAAAGAGCTAACAATGGGTCATTGTTTTTAAACAAGAGGTATGACCTCACACGACCCTGTCAATCTTTATTGTATAACCAAGCAGAGTAGATTTAAAGGCTGAAAATTCTCAAATAACATCAAGACCAAATTACTGTGAAACCTTTAAAAATAGCTTTTCATTGTTCACTGAAAATCAGTGCTACAACTGAGAGCAGAAACAAGAATCATATTGTTAACAAGCTCAGAAACCATGTGTAACAAAAGTGAAATAATTTCTAGTTCCTTCTGCATATCCAGTTTGCTGTAGGTTATTTATATGATAACACTCTTCAGAGATTATGCCTTCCTTCACTTCATCAGAGCATTACAGATCTTCCCATCATCCAGTAAAACCAAACTTGCTCTTCACCAATGCAGTAGTACAAATACTGTGCTGAAAACATGAAGTGGCTTTCAAATGTTTCATCTTGAGTATTTAAGTTCTTTTAAACTACAGCAGTATTAGGATGAGAAAGCAAAGTTCTGCCAGGGGAATAATTGTAACTTTTTTTTTCCCCCCAGAATGTTTTCATTGTGCCTGACCAATTAAGACCCTCATACAAAATAAGAATACTCTAATAATAAATAAATAAATTACCTTTGCCTATAAGAACACCTATTTTGGAATCCAACTTTTCTCCTGGGTCACAATTCCTCGTCACAAGTTTAAGGACAGGAAGAAAGGGTCTAACATCGCAAAGTCTCCGTGTTTCATCCTCTAACTCCTCATGTACAGCAGTCTGATTCACGCATGAGAACATGTAAGAGTCAATCTCCATGAGGAGATGAAAGAGTGGATAGGCATGTGCCTGCTTCCATAACAGCTGCAAAGAAAACCAAAACAAACATGAAACAAAACAAAAAACATGGACATAAGTTATGACACTGAAGATAATGTTAATTTCCACTTATGTTACCAAAAGAACACAGGAATGACATGCTTGCTAACTTGGTTCAGATTAATCCCGACATATCATTATATATTTCTTTGTCTTGCTTCTAGTCTCTATGCTGAGCTTGTTTTGAAGCAGCAACCTGTGTGCATAAATATCCCAGGGGTAAAACACACCCAGGGACAAGTAGTGGTGGGTAATGACAGAAGGGCAGCATCAACCCCCATTCTCATGCTTATCACGGGGTTGATCCAATGTAGTCCCTACTTGCAATAAAGTATAATAAATAAATGTATTTCAGTATATTTTGCCTGTTGAGGGAGAGCTGAATCCAAGCTCCACCTTTGGTGTAGAGCAAAAATTCCAACTTCAAAGGCATCAAAATACTAAATCTATTATTGCCTCTCTGTTCTTCTCCAACAGCTAACTATATTGTTTAAAAATCGGTGCCCTGGGTTTTTCTTTTTCTAAATTCAATTTCCATCTACTTGTACTTATTATATCCTTTAATGTTTGTAAAACTGAAAAAGCCATGAAATCCCAGAAACTGACTTCCACTGAAAGTAGTCAGCAGCTATCACCCAAAGCACTGGTCTGGCAGAAATAGGAAGTCTACAGAAATGGAGATTCTTCAGCTCTCAGATAACTGGCTATTTTTCTTCTTTTCTCTTACTTTAATCTTAACAGATTCATGTACAAGATAAACTCCTGATATTTGGTCTCAGGTCCTCTGTTTATACATCCCACAAATTAGGTCTACAAATGAGGGCTTAGCACAGCAATGTGGTAGGAGCAAAGCTACTAATCCTGTTTGCCACTGCATCCTTCACTATTGTTTTGTTTCCAAATAGGGTGATTTCCATAGAAAGATCTCTGGAGTTATGATCAACATTCCTTTCCTTTGAAAAACAGCTAAACATCAACAGTATCTGTTTATAGCACGTTAAATTTCAGTGTGTCACAACCCTCAAGAAACCAGACAGCTCAGTTCAAGTCCCTTACTGTTGTCACTGACACACTTGGTTTTTAACTTCTTCCAGCAGTTCTTCCATTATCTTACCCATCAACTAACCCCTGGTTGCCCAGGTTACCCTTCTACTAAAACAGCAATCACTTTTTTTTCCAGACAGAATTATTTCAAGTATTTGAGTATAGCACAAAACTTATTTCTTGGATCACTTCAGTTTCTAGTGGCACTCATTTCTTTTCATACTAAGTGGGGTCCACTGCATAAAAAAACCACTTCAGTGTTCAGAAGGTGTCAAATTAGAAGCGCAGTAAATTATATGAAGCTACTACCAATACAAAGCAAATAATTTCTATAAGCAAATGAATACTGTTGGATTGAACAGTAATGAAAAACTGTGTCCTGATTTACCAGGCAATGTAATGAAATAAGAAATGACATTTCTTTATTTTCTTTTAGAAGTTTCTTATTCTTAAGGAGCAGATTACTTGGTAGTATAACTCACCCACCACCTAATTCCACAGTAAGTTGTCTAAATACCCTCACATGGCCATTACCTGATGACCGAGCAGTAGATTAATCTTTAGTATCTGTGGTCATTTCCTTACTCACTCCCTTCCTTTGATTTGAGCATTCCCTTACTTTTTACGTGATGCCCTAACACAACATTTAAGAAGTGACATCTGTTTTTGAAGTGTCTGTATTTGGTGTCAATCAAAAGAAGCAGGAGTACAATCTGTGACTTCTACAGTAAAAATCAACACAGCATCTTCTGTTTGCACACTAATCAAAGAACTGTTAAATCAATGCATTGGCAATGTGTTAAGAAAATGTTTAGATGTAGCACTACAGTATTAATATAAAGCTATTAGAATAATCTGCTGAAGTGTAACCATCAGCAAGAAGTAACTTCTCTGAACCTTACCAAAACCATTCCAAACCCCCCGACACACATACATCTTTATTAACTAACCCACCACACACGTGCCTTCAATGCATTGCTTTCTACATCTACTCAAATTCATTACGCGATTTGCCAAAAGGCACATAAAGAAAACCAGCACTCATTCCAAGTATAAGTTAATTTGTACGTTAATCGACAATTTGGTATTACCTGTTTAATATGAGATATGGTGGCATCTCGAGGGACATCCAGGTTGATGTATATTCCAGTGGGCAACAGGAAATCCACAGATACAGAGCCATCAGCACCAATCTGCGAATCCACTGCCCAGATGTCAAGGCTGTCTGTCACGGCAGGAGGCATTACGGAATCTCAATAATATCATAACCACATGGCCTTGGGGGTGGGGGGGGAAATTAAAATTCAGTATACTTAACCTTCTATAATTAGACATGCATTTTAAAGCCTTTGGAAAGTTTACATAAACCTGCTTGTACAGCTCAGCTTGCAAAGCCCCGCGTCTCAAATGCCAGTATTCCAAACACATCAGCATAGTTTTACTCATTAATTCCATTTAGTACAATAAAAGCACTTGTCTCGTAAAACACTATTGTTAAAATCTTTATATCATAAAGTAATGAGAAAAAACTTATTTTAGCTAACCTCTAATTCAGTTGGAAACTCATTTTCTCAGAACTATTAACCTGCATAAAATACAATCAAAGCAAGCTTCTTGGATGGAGCATGGCAATATTTAATATGAAAACACATGACCAATTTCATAATTCTGGGTTTGGAAATTTCCTGTTAGCTGTCACATGGCCAGTGACATATTCGACTTGAAAGTCTCTATTAATAGCAGGAAAATCATCTTCAACTCTTATCAGAATGTGACACATTCCTCTGAAGACATTTATCTCAATTCACTCTCACCCTTAAAGCAAGATCATCTCCCATGAATTCAACTCACTGTGTAAACTACATCCCTGCAGGATAGGAGAAAACCCTTTGTGTGATTACTACATTGGCCTCCTGATTAACTGTCCTTCATACATCACAGAGCAGGTTCAAACAACCTCACTGGCAAACACAACACACACACACCCCAACCACCTCTCACGCCGGAAAAAAAAAACCAGCAACCAGGAGCACCACACAACGGAGATCGGAAGGGGCAATCCAGACAGCAAATACAACAACCATCAATCACGAAGACAAG